>JAVLUX010000019.1:567500-605000 GCA_032164185.1 Moxostoma hubbsi
TCTGGAGACCAGGAGAGCGTCTCCTCTGGTATGTGGTGCCACATATTACCACATACAGAAATGTGCATTAATCTAAGGGTTAACACAACAGCTGAGGGAGCTAAACAGAAGGTAGACGGTGACTTATGAGAGTGTCACTAAACCCAGTGTTGTGCATCTCAGTATATCAAACATATCAAAATGTGAATAATAACAAAGCTGACATTTTATAGTTACTTTCGGTCACCCACTCATTCAGATGCAGGGAGTGTATTAGTTATTCCCCGTAGCATTTTTAGAAGGAATGCAATTCTTCTGAACAAACGAAAGTCTTTTTTGTTCCCGAAGGGGACGCTGGCTTTGAACAACTCTCTCTCTCTCTCTCTCTCTCTACATGCGTGAGTCATCGTGAGTTTGAGAGAAGATGATCCCTTGATAGTGCTCGGTCTTATATTTACTTTGGCAAATAGAATGAGCAATGTCTCAGATGGTTACAGTGTAATGCTGTGTAGATTTAAAAGATAAAAATAAAACTCACGAATGGCGTGGATGTTTGATGTGTCTGGTTTTGGATTCGTAACTTATTTCATCAGTGTTCAGACAACAGCGGTGTGAACAAACCAGGGATCCAACCCATTTTGACAAATGATTTGTCATGACCTTTTTATGACCTTTCATTTTCAATCAGACCAGTTTTCTATCGAATCATTAAGAGTCAAAAGAACGATTCAGTGACGAATCAGATGTCACTATTGCTTTATTCTAAATGAGCAATACCAATTTCATGAACTACTTTAGAGCTGAGAAAAAAGAAATAAATATTCTTAATATAATCCCTGACGTTTCCCGGCAATAAAGCAATAACATTTAAATTAGTTATAGAACATTATATTTGCCAGGTTGTTGGCTTTTACTCCCATAGAGATAAATAAACAAATCAATAAACAATGTTCATATATTTTTCTTAAATTTAACCCCTAAACCTAACCATGATTTTAATAGGAAAATAAGTTGTGTGCAAGATAGAAGAAAGAAAACATTGCAGTTTGGAACGAAACAAGGGAAGCGTTTTACAGGTTATTGACATCAGTCATTTGTGTTGCATAAAAAATATGGGATTTACATCATTTAAATTTCTGCATTTGTCAGACGCTTTTATCCAAAGTGACTTACAGTGCACTTATTACAGGGACAATCCCCCCCGGAGCAACCTGGAGTTAAGTGTCTTACTCAAGGACACAATGGTGGTGACTGTGGGGATCAAACCAGCAACCTTCTGATTACCAGTTATGTGCTTTAGCCCACTACGCCACCACCATTCATTTGAATTGTGAGATTGAGGGATGAATTAGATTACACTTTAAAATACTCATAATCAAAGTTACTTTTATGGATTACATGATTACTGTATATATTAATGAGGCAAAGACAGTAAATTGTTGGTGGAATTGCAACGAACAGACTTTATACTAGATACCAGTCAATTGCTTTTGCACTTGTCTTCATGAATTCACTATTTCAGACTTTTCACTGATGGTGTTTGTAATGTAAAAAATTGCAGGAGTAAGAACATTTTAACCGCCTTTTATATTTCACTCAGAAACAGACAACTAGCGAGTAACCACACACACAAATATCATATCAATTCTCATACGTGTGTGCTGTCTGTCTGCACTGGTCTCAGAACAGTTATAGGAGAGCTATAGGATGCTCCCTTGCTCCCTATTTAGTGTATGACTTAACCTCCAGTGTGCTGTCTGTCTGCACTGGTCTCAGAACAGTTATAGGAGAGCTATAGGATGCTCCTTTGTTCCCTATTTAGTGCATGACTTAACCTCCAGTGTACTGTCTGTCAGCACTGATCTCAGAACAGTTATAGGAGAGCTATAGGATGCTCCCTTGCTCCCTATTTAGTGCATGACTTAACCTCCAGTGTGCTGTCTGTCTGCACTGGTCTCAGAACAGTTATAGGAGAGCTATAGGATGCTCCCTTGCTCCCTATTTAGTGCATGACTTAACCTCCAGTGTGCTGTCTGTCTGCACTGGTCTCAGAACAGTTATAGGAGAGTTATAGGATGCTCCCTTGCTCCCTATTTAGTGAATGACTTAACCTCCAGTGTGCTGTCTGTCTGCACTGGTCTCAGAACAGTTAGAAATGCACCTTATTTTCATCCTAACGCCACATAAAGCCTTGCATATAGCGGAGACAATATGCAATGGGACACACAAGGTTAAAATAAAGTGTTGGAAAAAAGGCTAGCTAAAAAAAAAAACTGAAAAGTTCAGTTTTCATGCATGCTTGAACAGATTCGTAAATGACGTTTTGAGCATGTATGAGGTCAGGACGAGCTGATGTAAGACGGAGATGATTCAGTTACTCTGGAGTCAAAAAATGTCATGAAATTGGACAGATTTTATATGTTAGAGCAGACTAGAGGAAATCTCAGTATATGATGCTCCAAGACTCAAATCTGTCATGTCATATGGTGGGCAGTGGAAATTGACCACGCAGGTCCATGACACTGCACCACTTTACCGCTTCTCTTCATCCGTTCAGATTTGTCAACAAATAAAATAACTAAATACATCTACATGTTTAATGGCATTTTGGTGCTGATTTGTGAATGGAAGCAAAATGGAAACAATATGAAAACAGTTACATGTGTGAATAGCAGTTTTTGCTACATTTGCCAGTAAATGCAAACCAACAATTTTACTGCAATTAACCGTGTTGCATGTGTGAAAGGGGCAATATGTCTTAGTATTTGGTCTGTCTAGCTTGCACTGGAGCTGACATGAACAAACCTGATGATCATGTTCTCCTGCATGATTTGACGTGTTTCAATCGAAGCAAAGATCAAAGAAAAATTGAAGAAAATCTGACCATATGTACATAGAAGTTGTACATGGTCAATATCACAAATTTGCATATTGATTTGTGACATTGAAATAGTACATAATATCTCACGCTATAGTGTTTCTTAATGTTTGTTTTGTTTTTGTTTTTAATTACATTTTGAATCCGAGATCTTCAATGTGCACTCGAGTGTTTCTTCAACTTCTGGCAATTTCATGTCTCATGTATATATATATATATTTATATATGTGGCGATGACACGTCCTCCTCTTCAACTATATATTGTGGTGTTCCGCAAGGATCCGTGTTAGGGCCAATTTGGTTCTCTCTATACATGTTCCCTCTTGGTTCTGCGATTCGATAATAAAACATTAATTTCCACTACTATGCAGATGACCTACATTTATAATTGTCATTGAATCCCGATGATCCGTCTAATTTAAATGTTCCTCAAGGGGGTACTGAAGATATAAATAATTGGATGGCATGTAATGTTCTGCGGAGGTTGTCATAATCGGTCATGGTTTTAAAAAGAATCAGGTTGAGGCAACTCTTAATCAGGTGGTCCCGAATATTCAGCAGCTGGTGAGAAATGTGGGCGTCTATTTTGACACATCAGGAATTTAGTTCAGTCTTGTTTTTATCAGTTGAGGAACATTTCCAAGGTGAGACGGGTTGTGAGTTTTAGGGACACAGAGAAGTTTATTTATGCTTTATTTAGTCTCGCTTAGATTATTGCAATGCTCTGTTTCAACTTCAAATCAGTGCAAAGTGCTGCAGATAGACTTTTGACTCGAACTAGGTCTTTTAATCATATTACTCCAGTTTTTAATTATTTATCAGAACTTTTAAGACCTTATGAAACATATATAAAGTTAGACATCTTAGATCATCTAGTCATGAACTGTTTGCTGTTCCAAGATCCAGATATAAAACTAAAGGTGAGAGAGTGTTTGTAGTGAACGCCCCATGATTATGGAACAGCCTTTTAGTGTTTGCCTGAGTGTGTTTTGATTGTAGGTTTTGTGAAGCACTTTGTGCTAAACTGCTAAAAGTTGCTATATGAATAAAGTTATTATTATTATTATTATTATTATATTATTATTATTATTATATGAAGGTGAGAAAACATGATGTATTTGTGTGTATTTAGGATACATAAAATGTTAGCTATGATATTAACCTTAGAAAGACAAATGAGTCAGTCATTTTAAAGTTTCAAAATGTAATTTCCATCAGCATCATTTCCATGTTAGACATTGTTAGAAGACTAATTAAATAAACTAGTGAGAGTGTGAAAAATGACATATCCCATATATCTTGACTCAAATATGTCATGACGACAAGCTAAGCATTCAAGAAAACACATTTGACTATTAACTATGATGTCATATTAATTTGAACAGAAAATGATACTCCCCACTCAGTGATGTTACCCGCAGGGATCTGCAGTCCTTTTAACCATGAATAATTTACCAGTGGAACTACTTAACCACAGGAAACCAAGAAGATGCCCCAGACAAGTCCTCTCTCAAAGATGTACAGTGAATAATCTATTGACATTACGCAATGATATCAGTTGCATTTATCCTAGTATGTGAGACACAATTAGAGTGTACTCGAGCAGAATGAGGCTCTTCTGGGTAATGCCAGTCTGATGCCACTTCAACTTCACAATACTGCTGAGACTGGCATTACACAATATAAATAATCAGTGTTTTAGGGTTGCAAAACCTTCAAGTCAAATTATAAGATTTCTTATCAGTTGGGGGTGATTGTAAATGAGAACGTCCTCAAAGATATTGACATGTGGGGGAGGGGGGCCGCTGCCTCCTGCTGGCCCCCCGCAAGATCACACCCTGCCAAAATCCGGTACTGAATATGCATGATGTGCAGCTCCATTATGAAATTAATAAATCTGTAAATTAATTTTAATTGAAAATTAGCCTAGAATTTTAGAAGTATCAATTCAATTTGTTATTGATTACATTTTTTTAGTTGATTGTTTATTTTATTTCCCCATTTGTATAAAGGTTATATTTATTTTGTATATCTGGTATAGTTTTTGGGTGTTGCGTGTCTAAAAACACTGTGATTGGCCTGTCCTTCAGACATACACAACGGAACACACTCATGGGGCGGGTTACGATTCCTGAGCAACCGACCAACCCGGGGCCACATTTCGAAATTCTTTGCTAAAACAAATTTTTTTTATCTATTTTAAATCACAATTTTAATATGAATATTTTAATCAGCCATTGTAGCCAGTTACATTATTTTTTTTTAAATACATATAATTTTGTAAAACATTTTTTATTAGATTTGTTTTTATGAACAAGGTGTGCAAAATCTACTTCACTCACTAACTATTGTGGAATTGAGTTGTTATTTATTATTATTATTATTATAACCCATCAATTATTCATTGTAGTCCAGTTTGTGATATAATATGATACAGTATTATTATCTTTACTTTGAGTGTTTGTTGTATTTGTTGAAACAGCGAGACGCGGTGCAGCAGTCAAGGGCGTTCATCCAGCACGTGTTTGCAGATGAAAACAATATGAACTGCATAGACCCAACAATCACAGTTAGATGAACAAACATGAACACACACATGAACACACAACCATGAACACACACACGGACACACACACATGAACACACAACCATAAACACACACACGGACACACACACATGAACACACACACACGAACACACACACACACACACACACACACACACACACACACACACAAACATGAACACACACACACATGAACACATAACCACGAACACACAACCATAAACACACACACATGAACACACACACATGAACACACACACACACAAACAAACACAAACATGAACACACGCACACACATGAACACACTCACACAAACATGAGCACACACATGAACACACACACACAAACACAAACGCACATGAACACACAACCATGAACACGCACACACACACACACACACACACACACATTAACACATAACCACGAACACACAACCATAAACACACACGGACACACACACATGAACACACACACACATGAACACACACACACACAAACATGAACACACGCACACACAAACATGAACACACGCACACACATGAACACACGCACACACATGAACACACACACACACACACATGAACACACACACACACACACATGAACACACAACCATAAACACACACACGGACACACACACATGAACACATAACCACGAACACAGAACCATAAACACACACACGGACACACACACATGAACACACACACATGAACACACACACACACACACACAAACAAACACAAACATGAACACACGCACACACATGAACACACACACAAACATGAACACACGCACACACATGAACACACACACACATGAACACACACATGAACACACACACACAAACGCACATGAACACACAACCATGAACACACACACACATGAACACGCGCACACACACACACACACACACACACACACACAAACAAACACAAACATGAACACACGCACACACATGAACACACACACAAACATGAACACACACATGAACACACACACACAAACGCACATGAACACACAACCATGAACACACACACACATGAACACGCGCACACACACACACACATGAACACACAACCACGAACACACAACCATAAACACACACGGACACACACACATGAACACACAGACACACGAACACACACACACACACACACACAAACAAACACAAACATGAACACACGCACAAACATGAACACACACACACACATGAACACAAACATGAACACACACACACACACACGAACACACACATGAACACACACACACACACACACATGAACACAAACATGAACACACACACACACACACGAACACACACATGAACACACAAACACAAACGCACATGAACACACAACCATGAACACACACACACATGAACACACACACACATGAACACGCACACACACACACACGAACACACAACCATGAACACACACACACATGAACACGCACACACACACACACACACAAACAAACACAAACATGAACACACGCACACACAAACATGAACACACGCACACACATGAACACACACACACAAACATGAACACACACACACACATGAACACACACACACACATGAACACAAACATGAACACACACACACACACACACACACACGAACACACACATGAACACACACACACACACACATGAACACACAAACACAAACGCACATGAACACACAACCATGAACACACACACACATGAACACAAACATGAACACACACACACACACACACACACACATGAACACACACATGAACACACACACACACACACATGAACACACAAACACAAACGCACATGAACACACAACCATGAACACACACACACATGAACACACACACATGAACACGCACACGCACACACACACACGAACACACAACCATGAACACACACACACATGAACACGCACACACACATGAACACACAACCATGAACACACACACACACACACACACACACACACACACACACACATCAAATCGCACACTGTTACGTTCCAGAACGTATCTTGTGTTTATATATTGGGTGTAAATGTTTGTCTGTCTTTTCATTCTGATCCTGTAGGATGAGTAGAGGCACCTGTTCCAAATCAATTGGATTGACTCCTGATTGGCACCTGTGGCTGTGTTTTGTACAAAAGCTCTCCAGTTTGGAGTTACGAGAGAAAGACATTGCCCAATCTCTCTCTTGCGGAGCCCCTTTCTTCTCTCTCAGATGCTAGTTGTTTTTTTTGTTAGTTGTATTTCATGTTGTGTAAGGTATTGTACTGTGGTATCATTGGCTTACAAATAGAGAAGTGTTAACCTGAGTGCGGGCGGACATTTGTTAACCCCTGAGTGCAGGGCTGGTTGTGAAATCCCGATTCTATCTTTTGAGGTATTAGGAAGCTGTAGGGAGGCGGGTGCCTAATTTATTTTTACATACCTTTTTCTCCTGTTTATTATTTTAGAGAGGGAGTTTGGTTTAGAATTGTCTTTTATTTTCATCTTTGTTTTGTATATAGATTAGTCAGATGAACCAACACAGGAAGACCTTGTTTTGTTTGTTATTTTGGCATTACCCCCTCCTGAGGTTAATTTATTGCTTCCGTGTGAATATCTAAGTTTCAAAATAAACCTTTATGATTAACATAACTTGTCTTCATTGCTACTGGGACGGGAAAACAGGGGCTCAGCAACGTTAGTTTATTAGCGATACATTTATATTACTCAGTTTTTCCTTAATTTTTAATTTTAAACTGTTCCTCCTCTACCCTAGACAGGGGCGTTCGTAACACACACACACACACACAACCATGAACACACACACGAACACACAACCATGAACACACACGCGCACATGAACACACAACCATGAACACACACACACACATGAACACACAACCATGACAATTGAAAAACAGAACAGATGCACGCAAAAGCACGTTCAGTGTGAACGGCCCCTAACTCGTGTGAGAGCGTGAGGGTGAATCTAGTTTGGTAGGTGGAAAGCCTGTATACTTTTTCATAAATTACAATCCCCAACCCAAAAGTCCTACTTGAAAAACGTCCTAAAAACCCTTCTAATGTGAACCGAGAGCGCTGACAACAGAACAACACGTCACCCCCCCCCCCCCAAGCGGTCCTACCTCATTCCAGCAGCGTTGTGTTCCGGGTTCAAGACAGCATTCAAGTTCAGCTCAAACACCAGCAGTTGTTTCTTTAATGAGTGTATAGGCAAAAATGTGTGCCCCCTCAGAAATACCAAACATCATCTAACTGTGATTGTTGGGTCTGTGCAGTTCATGGTAATATTCATACAGTTCCATGTTTGATTTTAAGGAAATGTTCCCATATTTTTGTGCAATTGTTTTGGTACAGTGTTGGGTCGCCACTTAACTCCAATGTAAAATCTGCATCCTCAATTAAAACCAGTTGAAGAGCACTGGTCTAATGGATATGGAGCTCACATATTTATATTATTGGTTTATTTTCTGCCAGATTGATTCATGTCTTTATATGAACCTTGAGGGAATATTTATCGATAGAGATCTCCATTAATGCACATCACTCACTTCACAGGACAGGTGGAGAATGTGAAGAACAGGAGGGAAAGGAAAAACATTTCTGAGATTAAATATAAGCTTTTTTAATCATCGTTAATCGATCGGAGTAAAAATAACTGCCATAAAACAGTGTGCAATGTAACTACAGAAGACTTTGATAATCGCAATGTATTATCCTAACCGAACCTGCCACACAGCCCAGCTGAGGTAATTTGGAACAGGGTAATTACAAACATTAAACTGTGGAAATCTTTAGAGCGATCATCATAATCTTTGTTTATCATGAACAACATAATACACACAAAATAATCACCTCAATTCCATTTGCTAATTATGTCAATTTTTTTATTGAATCTTTGGGGACAATTCTAATCAGTCAACCTGCAGGCAGCTTGAGAAGATTACCAAAGCCAACAGATACATTACATGCACAAATAGGCAGTTATGCAGTATCACACGCAATATATACAGGAGATAAAAATGGGGATGAAAAGTAAGAAAATATATAGATTTTTTTTTGCAGTTATATAATTTATATGGTGTTTGGCTCATTTTTTTCTTTAAAACAAATTGTATCCTTTAGCAATCTAAACACACACACACACACATGAACACACACACACATACACGGACACACACACACAAACACACACATGAAAACACAACCATAAACAAACACACACGGACAGACACATACATACATGAACACAAACACACATGAACATACAGACACACACATACATGAACACAAACACACATGAACACACATGAAAACACAATCATAAACACACACACACACACACACACACACGAACACATACACATACATGAACACAAACACACATGAACACACACACACACACACATACATGAACACAAACACACATGAACATACACACACACATACATGAACACAAACACACTCTCTCACACACACACACGCACACACACACACACATACATGAACACAAACGCACATGAACACACACACACATGAACATACACACACACATACATGAATACAAACACACATGAACACAAACACACATGAACACAAACACACATGAACACACACACACATGAACACACAGCCATGAACACACACACACACACACACACACACACACACACATGAACACACAGCCATGAACACACACACACACACGAACACACACACACATGAACACACACACACATGAACACACAGCCATGAACACACACACACACACACACATGAACACACACACACACATGAACACACAGCCATGAACACACACACACACACACACACACACACACACATGAACACACACACACACATGAACACACACACACACACATGAACACACAGCCATGAACACACACACACATGAACACACACACACACATGAACACACAGCCATGAACACACACACACACACACACACACACACACACACACATGAACACACACACACATGAACACACACACACACACATGAACACACACACACACATGAACACACACACACACATGAACACACACACACACACATGAACACACAGCCATGAGCACACACACACACACATGAACACACACACACATGAACACACAGCCATGAGCACACACACACACACATGAACACACACACACATGAACACACAGCCATGAACACACACACACACACGAACACACACACACATGAACACACACACACATACAGGTTTGTTTGATTATATTACTTATCTCTCATTGACTTCCATTGATTTCATATCAGGATAACAATATTTTCTATTTACAAGCTGTACCCCTAAACCTCACCATCACACAAACATGTGCACATCATTCGATTTGAAGATCAACATCATCTGACCCATTTAAGAGCTTTTTTTTTGCTGATGAGGACATTTGGCCCTCACATGTGAAGAAAAACCGGTCTAAATATACCAAACATACCACGCAGGTCAAAGTCTGGGTCGGACCCTTGGGTGACAAAGTTTATGGTGGAATTTTGACATTTGAAATAAATGACAGGAAACACAATAATTACTCTGTAATATTCTCTGTGTAGCTCAATCCGATTGGTCTATAACAGCATGGTCAGGTTTGACCACATGTTGGAGCATCATTGCAAAATCTGACACTTCAACACAAGTGGTTTAAAAAAATGTGACATTTTGATATAAAATAGTTTTTTATAATGTCTATATATATATATATATATATATATATATACAGTATCTCACAAAAGTAAGTACACCCCTCACATTTTTGTAAATATTTGATTATATCTTTTCATGTGACAACACTGAAGAAATGACACTTTGCTGCAATGTAAAGTAGTGAGTGTACAGTTTGTACAGTGTAAATTTGCCATTTTCACTTAGGGGTGTTCTCACTTTTGTTGCCAGCGGTTTAGACATTAATGGTTGTGTGTCGAGTTATTTTGAGGGGACAGTAAATTTACACTGTTATACACTGTTATGCTCATTTCAGCTTATCGTGGACCATTCGGCCCATTTCACAGCAGGCGCTCGATTCTCCCGATGGCCAGTCCGCCCCTGATCGGCGCCAAAGTGCGTCGGCCCACCGAGAATATGCCCTGTATGCCAGATTACCAATCCAGCCCTGGTAGGTGTCTAACAGTGTGTCGTTTTGCGATAAATCAATGCAATTTTAAAAATGGCATATCGGATGAAACTAGAGACTCTTGTGACTCAAACAGGTTTCGATGTAAAAACTGAATTTGATTTCTCACCAAATGTAGTTTTGTTGGTGTTTCTCCCAAAGACAAACTCCATGTTGTTTAGTCAAAAGTTTAACCCTTTACTGACAGCACAGAGTCTCCTGAACTGAGATCAGATGGTTTAAATGATATTAAATTATGCATTGCATATAGCGAAGACAAAATGTAACATGCACGCATCTGTGTGCACAAATGTTACAAATGGCAATATGTAGGCAAGGGAAAATAATGGTACAATAAAGCATATTCTAATTCTCTAATAATAATATCAATAATATACAACGAACAAGCTATTGTTTATAAAAAATGTCTGTGCCGATATCCGGTGATAAGATTAAAAATGCTGTGAAATGTAAATATTAGGTTTACTTTCTACATCTCTACATGACATACACCACCTCTCATAGTCTTTATAGTTCTCTCAGTCCTGATACAGCATGTCCATAAAGCTGCGAACAGTGTTTATCAGTCAGGTACATTGAGTACACTATAGCAGAAGGGTAAGAATGACAGTCTACGGCACCTTTGGGGAAATAAGGTTGGATCACAGCACTGCAATACACACTCATTCCTCTTAAGACCCCCTATCCTTGGGCTTTCTCCCTCAGGATCCCCCATGGAGCCGGACCCCCATAGGACATGCACTCAGAGAGAGAGAGAGAGAGCATATGATCAAAGTCTGGAGGAGACAGCTATCAAACCCATCCACAGGAGAGCGGGACTCTGAGCCTGACAGAAATACGGTGCAGCATTGTGAAGTTATTAGTCACTAGATGAGAAACAAGGTCTGTTTTCTAGAAGTGTACTATTGACAAGAGACCCTCATCTTAGATCAGACTTACAAAACATCAAGAGTTTATGTTACAGTATGTCATCATAAATGGATAGATGAACAGATCTTAAACAAACAAACATATGCTTTTTAAACGCACACATTCTGTGAAATGTGTAATCCAGCATTATACAAGGAAATCTAAACGAAGGGTAGGATGAATTAGAAATGTGCATGTGCAAAATCACATCACAAGATTTTGAGGAGAATGCAACATTTTGACATTTTTCCCACTTTCTGCTTCCCAGCTCCCCTCAGTCCCACGTGATCTTTTCATATTGTTGATTTCTATGTACTCGCGCTTTTATCTGAACAAAGTAGACATTAGGCTACAATTAATGACTTTATTAGGACAAATGCTTATTTTATTGCCAAAAACATTCTTTTCTAATCCTGATGCTCTTCACCAATGTGCATCCTGCATCCAAATCCTGCATCTCTGACACAATCGTTACATTTTTAATGCGTCTTCCTGAAGAGGACGCAGAATCATTCATTGAGCTGCATTCAAAACTCAACACTTTTTTAACTTTTGGACAATTATTTTTTTTACACAAAAAGTATGCTTGCTTAGATTAACTAATTACTCATTTCAAGGATTGAATGTAAAATAGCAATGGAAATCCAAAAACATAATAATAATAATAATAAAAAACTAATCTTGCAAATGACTGTGATTGGTGCGTCATGAACAGCGCTGAGAAAAGTAACAGGTGCCACATGGCAACACTGTTTATGTGTGCTGCTTTACAAGAGGCAGGAGAATAATTTACACATTAATAATTATAATAAGGACCTTTAATAGAAAATAAAGCATTTTCTGTTTGGAAAAATTGTCCAAATGTTGGTCGGGACAGGTCCTTATCACCTCAACCTAAAATGATGCCTCTAGATGAGATATAGTGTGCTCTACGTAAGGGAAAACTGCTCAATAATACCATTATCACTGGGCCAAATGATATACATCATCTGGCATCTGTTAGCAATTCTCCTTTCTGGATTTATTATTATTATTATTATTATTATTATTATTATTATTTGAATAACCTGGGGCTTGAATTATAGCAATGTCAAAGCATTCACAATTTCAAATGTCTTTATAAACAAAAGGTCTGGTCCTATTACAGTGACAATGAGGTTTGATTGTATTCATGTGGTGTGGAGTGTTGTAATAGTTGTTATTTACCCTTGTGGTATTCCGTCTACCATTGTTGGTATTTGTTAATCATTGTTACCTGAGGTAATATCTGTATATTATGAAAATGTATGGTATGTATGTATGTGTGGTTTTGCACTCGTGCAACTATAATACTGTTTCTAAATGAGGTATCATTATTTATTTTTTTCTCTTTGAGATTATTGAAGAAGGAAGCAGCTATTTTTGTTTGTATAAATTCTTTGATAGATCGGGGTGGGGTTTAATAAGTTTTACTTCTCCCCACTCCATTTCAATCATAAGTTTATAAGTTATTATTAGTATAATTATTATTATTGTGTATCTTTTCTGCTGTTACACTATTTGCTTGAAAAAAATAAATATATATATATATATAAAATGTCTTTGTATGGTTTTATGTATTGTATGTACTGTTCGTTGTGCTGTTATTGTAAATAATATTTTTTTTGTCCTCACGGCCCGGCCCCACCCTCCTCTTCATCACACTTCTCTATTGCCCGACTCAGGACGGAGTAACCCCTGGCATGATATACTCCCCTCCCTCACTGGAGGGGGGATGTTGCCCTTCTGACCGTGCCTGCTGGCAGGTCTTCCCAGCATTTCTGTAGCCCTGGGAGAGACGAGGGGAGGGAAAGGGGAGAGGGAAAGTGCGAGGTGGAGTACCAGAGAGAGAAGAGACAGAGATAAAACTATCTTGCCTGTCCCCGGACACACCGTTGTCTGGTCCTCAGCCACAGCTAGCTCTTTTTCTAGCCGGACGACAGCGAGTTCTCCGACACCTGGTGGACAGAACGGCTCCTCCCCTTTCTCGTGGATGACAGCGGTTCCTCCGACACCTGGTGGACAGAACGGCTCCTCCCCTTTCTTGTGGATGACAGCGAGTTCTCCGACACCTGGTGGACAGAACGGCTCCTCCCCTTTCTCGTGTATGACAGCGGTTCCTCCGACACCTGGTGGACAGAACGGCTCCTCCCCTTTCTCGGTGGATGACAGCGGTTCCTCAGACACCTGGTGGACAGAACGGCTCCTCCCCTTTCTCATGGATGACAGCGGTTCCTCCGACACCTGGTGGACAGAACGGCTCCTCCCCTTTCTCATGGATGACAGCGGTTCCTCCGACTCTTGGCGGCTGGCAGTGACCCTTCCATCCCCAGGCAGACGGCAGCGTCGCGGACTCAGTGATATCCCTCCTCCTTCCCGGGTTTCGGTACCAATATAACAGGTGGGCAAGGAGGGGGCGGGAATCAGCTGAACAGCCAACATAAGTTTTAATAACATAAATGAACTCAAATCAACTTAAACACAAACACAGCCACGTGTCTCTCTCTCTCTCTCTCTCTCTCTCTCTTGAACTGTCTTTATCCCTCTCCTGGCTGATTATCCCGATTCAGGGCCTGGCGTTTGTCCTCACAGCCTGGCCCTGCCACCCTCCTTGTCACACCCTGGATTAAAACCCCCCACCACACATTACTGGAAAGTGCTTTCAAGTACTTATGCAAAACCTTTCCATTACTTACCTTATATTCATCACAGATCAAACTGTTAGTGGGTAACCTGAGTATGATGATGGATTCGGTCAATCCAGTTTGAGTGCCTTTGATAAAGATGATTAAGACTCATATGGCAGCACAAACACATTACAAGTGAGATAATTCGGCCTCTCTCTGGTCAGTCACTTGCACTGCATAGAACCCTGATGAGTATTTTGTGGCGACCGTAATAAGGCAAGTAGTGAATATGTCAAAGGGGACAGCAGACACTGAGGTTTGCTGAAGGACAGATCTGTCACTCTTCCACAGACTCTCATGCTGATGGATTGGACTCAGTCACATAAAAAACATAATTGTCCTTGAAACATATTTCTGGAGCCCTGTGATAGAGATCTCCTGCTTCTGGGCTGGGTAATTGAAGCTGACCTTAATAAATTAGCAACACAGGTTGTTGTCTTGACAGCGCTGCTGAAGATTAAGCTGACATCCTGAGGGGAACATTCAAGGAATTAATAGCATTCACTCCATCAGTAAAGCGCACTATATCTCACACACGTGTACATACGCTGGCGGTCGAAAGTTTGGAATAACGTACAGATTTTGTGGTTTCGGAAGGAAATTGGTACTTTAATTCCCATATACACAGTATGCAGTAGACTGGCATGTCTTAAGGTCAATATTAGGTCAAAAATGGCATAAAAGAAACAGCTTTCTCTAGAAACTCATCAGTCAATCATTGTTTTGAGGATTGAAGGGGATACAATGCTTGAAATTGCCAAAAAACTGAAGATTTCATCCAAAGGTGTAACTACAGTCTTCAAAGTCAAAGCACAACTGTCTCTAACAAGGACAGAAAGAGATGTGGAAGACCAGATGAGCAACTAAACAAGAGGATAAGTACAGAGTCTCTAGTTTGAGAAATAGACACCTCACATGTCCTCCGCTGATGGCTTCATTGAATTCTACCCGCTCAACACCAGTTTCACGTACAACAGTAAAGAGAAGACTCTTATGGGAAGGATTGCAAAGAAAGACACTTTTGAAACAGGAAAACAAAAAGAAAAGGTTCGAGTGGGCAAAGAAACACAGACATTGGACAACAGATAATTGGAAAAGAGTGTTATGGATCTTAACCCCATTGAGCTTTTGTGCTTTTTTCAAAGCATTAATGATATGCTTAAAATATATTCTTTTACAGCATTATTCCAACATTCATCCATGCACAATAATATATCAGGATATTTTGGGCAGTGAAATATTTTGTTTGTGATTTAATTATAGACAATAAAATAAATGTATTTTTCCATGACAGAGTTTGTGTATGAAACTAAACTTCATGTCGCAAGTAGAATTTATTTGGTTATGATGATTTTGAAGGACAACTCTGTTAAATTTATGACTCAAAATTATTATTCTCCAAGTTTTTTTTCAGTTAAAGAAGAGCTCAATTAAATTTTCTTTGGCTGATATTTAAATATTTCAGACTGATTGCAGACCAGCTCGGCTGCTGGTCAAGCAAATATCAATTATTTATTTTATTTTTTATTTTTTTTATCTTCTGTGGCAGATGCTGCGAGACGCATCAGGGATTTTGGTATACGAGCGGAACGCAGAACTGCCCTACATTGTGTGGTTTCCCGCAAACTAACTAGAAAATCATGTCCATGATGACACGGCCCTAATATTATAAGTGGGCATTTCCACTTTTTGTTTTGTTTTAGGATGTATAATTTGCAGTCAAATCGTGAGACTGTATATGTACTGTATATTCAAAAAGCTAAGATAATATTAATATCCACATGTAAACAATGTGCGGCCAGTTAGCCTAACCGCATGCAGCAAATGTTTATCGTAATTACTCTCTCTCTCTCTCTCTCTCTCTCTCTCTCTCTCTCTATATATATATATATATATATATATATGTGAACCCTTTGGAATTAGCTGTTTTTTTTTGCATCAATTGGTCATAAAATGTGTCTCATCTTCATCAAAGTCAAGTATAGACAACACAATGTGCTTAAGCTAACAACACACAAACAATTATAATCTGTCATGTCTTTATCATGTTTTTTTTTGCATCAATTGGTCATAAAATGTGTCTCATCTTCATCAAAGTCAAGTATAGACAACACAATGTGCTTAAGCTAACAACACACAAACAATTATAATCTGTCATGTCTTTATCAAACACATCCCATTAAACATGCATACTGCTGTAGATAAAATAGGTGAACCCTTGGATTTAATAACTAGCGATCTTCTTTTGGCAGCAATAACCTCAATCAAGCATGTCCGGTAGATGCGGATAAGACCTGCACAACGTTCAGAAGGAATTTTGGAGCATTCTTCCTTACAGAACTGCTTCAGCTCAGACATATTCTTAGGATGTCTGTGTGAACGGCTCTCTTGAGGTCAAATTAAGGGTTAAGTTCTGGACTCTGAATGGGACACTCCAAAAAAAAACGTCTTTTTTTGAGGACATTCTGTTGTGGATTTACTTCGATGTTTAAGGTCATTGTCCTGTTGCATCACTGAACTTCTCTTGAGCTTCAGCTGGCGAACAGTCATCCTGATAATATCATGTAGGAAAACTTGATAAAATTGTGAATTATTTCATATTTCCCTTGATGATGGCAAGCGATCCAGGCCCTTAAGCAGCAAAGCAGCCCCAAATCATGATGTTCCCTCCACTGTACTCCACCGTAGGGATGATGTTTTCACGTTTGTATGTGGTGCCCTTTTTGCACCATACATAGTGCTGTGTGTTCTTCCCAAACAATTCATCCTTAGTTTCATCAGTCAATAAAACATTTTCCCAGTAGTGTTGTGGAGTGTCAAGGAGGTCTTTGGCAAACTTCAGGTATACAGAAATATTTTTGATGGAAAGCAGCAGCCTCCTTTATGATGTCCTGCCATGAACACCATACCTGTTTAATGTTTTCTGTATAGTAGACTCATGAACAGAGACGTTAACCAGTTCCAATGATTAGTCTTCATCAAGTCTTCATCTGTCACTCTTCTTTTTTCTTTTTTACCTCATTGAGCATTCTGCGGTGTTGAGTCATCTTGACTGGACAGCCTCTTATAGTGAGAGTACCTATAGTACTAAATCATCTCCATTTATAGACAGTTTGTCTAACTGTGGACAGATGAATATCTAACGGCCACTTCTAGAGAGAGTACCTATAGTACTAAATCATCTCCATTTATAGACAGTTTGTCTAACTGTGGACGGATGAATATCTAACGGCCACTTCTAGTGAGAGTACCTATAGTACTAAATCATCTCCATTTATAGACAGTTTGTCTAACTGTGGACGGATGAATATCTAACGGCCACTTCTAGTGAGAGTACCTATAGTACTAAATCATCTCCATTTATAGACAGTTTGTCTAACTGTGGACGGATGAATATCTAACGGCCACTTCTAGTGAGAGTACCTATAGTACTAAATCACCTCCATTTATAGACAGTTTGTCTAACTGTGGACGGATGAATATCTAACGGCCACTTCTAGTGAGAGTACCTATAGTACTAAATCATCTCCATTTATAGACAGTTTGTCTAACTGTGGGCAGATGAATATCTAACGGCCACTTCTAGTGAGAGTACCTATAGTACTAAATCATCTCCATTTATAGACAGTTTGTCTAACTGTGGGCAGATGAATATCTAACGGCCACTTCTAGTGAGAGTACCTATAGTACCAAATCATCTCCATTTATAGACAGCTTGTCTAACTGTGGGCAGATGAATATCTAACGGCCACTTCTAGTGAGAGTACCTATAGTACTAAATCATCTCCATTTATAGACAGCTTGTCTAACTGTGGACAGATGAATATCTGACAGCCACTTCTAGTGAGAGTACCTATAGTACTAAATCACCTCCATTTATAGACAGTTTGTCTAACTGTGGACAGATGAATATCTAACGGCCACTTCTAGTGAGAGTACCTATAGTACTAAATCATCTCCATTTATAGACAGTTTGTCTAACTGTGGACAGATGAATATCTAACGGCCACTTCTAGTGAGAGTACCTATAGTACTAAATCACCTCCATTTATAGACAGTTTGTCTAACTGTGGACGGATGAATATCTAACGGCCACTTCTAGTGAGAGTACCTATAGTACTAAATCATCTCCATTTATAGACAGTTTGTCTAACTGTGGGCAGATGAATATCTAACGGCCACTTCTAGTGAGAGTACCTATAGTACTAAATCATCTCCATTTATAGACAGTTTGTCTAACTGTGGGCAGATGAATATCTAACGGCCACTTCTAGTGAGAGTACCTATAGTACCAAATCATCTCCATTTATAGACAGCTTGTCTAACTGTGGGCAGATGAATATCTAACGGCCACTTCTAGTGAGAGTACCTATAGTACTAAATCATCTCCATTTATAGACAGCTTGTCTAACTGTGGACAGATGAATATCTGACAGCCACTTCTAGTGAGAGTACCTATAGTACTAAATCACCTCCATTTATAGACAGCTTGTCTAACTGTGGACAGATGAATATCTAACGGCCACTTCTAGTGAGAGTACCTATAGTACTAAATCATCTCATTTATAGACAGTTTGTCTAACTGTGGACAGATGAACCCCAATTGGGTTGCTTAGGAGACCTGGCTGGAGTCACTCAGCATGCTCTGGGATTCAAACTAGTGAGCTGGCAAACTCCAAGGTGGTAGCCAGCGTCTTAAACCACTGAGCTATCCAGGCCCACAGTTGCAAGGATCCTTGACCAGTATTGCAAGTGGTCAAAAATCCCAAAAAAGTGTAGCATTTCTCTTAAAATTATTAACTCAACCTGATT
Source organism: Moxostoma hubbsi (assembly GCA_032164185.1). Lineage (NCBI taxonomy): Eukaryota > Metazoa > Chordata > Actinopteri > Cypriniformes > Catostomidae > Moxostoma > Moxostoma hubbsi. The sequence continues at coordinate 587,536 of JAVLUX010000019.1, forward strand.
TAGAAATCACTTAGGGGCATATTCATATATTGTTTTCTAACAGATAAAAAAAAACACATGACCGTTCACTGAGTTCACTTGGGTATACAGAAGGAAATAAACCAGAATTGTTTGATTAGGATTCACTCAAGTATCTTGAACAGAGATAAAAACAACCAGCACCTGAGGCAAGATATCTGAGCTCATATCTCACCTGTTTTCAGAAAGAAAGAGATGCAGAGAAAAATGGAGAATAACAAATGTCTAAATCTATTTTAAAGCCTAACAGCCTTTCACCCACTCACACAAATGATGTCAAACTGAATTACATAAAGCGAAGGAGGTTTCAAAGGTTCAGTGTAGGATCTGGCAGCCAGATTTGCTCATTTGATTTGGTAAACAGATGAAAAAAAACCTTGCATAATACTATAGGAACAGACTATTTTCAGTGCAGCATCTACAGTATTTAGCACCGTAGACTTCCAATGAGTCATTTCAAAGTCTAAGAGGTCTATGGATGAGCAAACTCAGTCAAACAATCTCCAGGTACCATGCCATAGAATCAAGATGAAGTGTCAACAGTTAGAAATACCCGAAATAACACAGCTTCATCATGAGTGGTATCATTGTGTCACTTTAAGAAGCTGGCACTAAAGCTTTAAAAAGTTAAATAGGACAAGGAAATCTAAATTAGAAACACTGCAAAAGTTGTACTGATATACACTTTGCATTGCTAACTGAATTTTCCTCAGATTAACCAAATCATTTTTGAAATTAGAGAACTTTCATAAGGTTTTAGGTGCTGTAAGCAATTTTTTAAATGCAATGTTATGCAGTAAATGTTGCTTCACCCTGAATGATATCATTGAAATAAGTGTCGTGAGATATCTCATGTATCTGTGACAGCACTAAACTGTAAAAAGCAAACGAAAATGTGACTGCGGGCCTTGGACACATTATTTGATCAGCCAATCAGAAGACTTTGATGTACATTCTGCATGTCAATCATTTTGTAAATTGTCATAGTGTTGTAGTTGAAGCGGTTCATTCAGGTTGAATGTCATAATGATTCATAACAGTTGTTAACTGAGGGCTATTTTGTTACTGAGTTTGATAACCATAGGAAACTGAGATTAGTGTGCAACAAGAATATGTACAGTATATGAGTGACTGGTTAAGTGCTCTTGGAAAAGATGTGTTTTTAGCCATTTTTTGAAGACACAAAGTGAGTCAGCTTCACGGAAGGAGTTGGGAAGGTCATTCCACCAAAGTGGTATGATGAAACTGAGAGTCAGAGATAATATTTTGGTGCCTCTTTATGTTAGTACAACAAAGCGCCACTTATAAGCCGAGCGTAGGTTTCTGTTGGGAACATAGCTCTGCAGAAATTATTTTAGGTAAGCTGGAGCAGACCCAGTGACTGTTCTGTATGCAGCATCAGGGCCTTGAATTATATACGTGCATCACCTGGCAACCAGTGGAGAGAGACAAAGAGTGGTGTAACATGTGCTCTCTTTGGTTCATTAAAGACCAGACGTGCTGCTGCATTCTGGATCATTTGCAGAGGTCTAATAGCACATGCAGGAAGGCCTGCAATGAGAGCGTTACAGTAGTCCAGTCTAGAAGTGACCAAACAAGCATTTGTGTGGCATGTTCAGAGAGGAAAGGTCTTATCTTCCTACATAATCGTGCTTTCTGTGAAACTGAGTTGGTTATCAATGGTTATCCCTAGATTTCAGGAAGGCGTTACTGTAGTTGAACCCAGCTGATACTCTAAAACAAGTGAAGTACTGTTTAGAGACACACTAAAATCAATGCTAGTTTTACACACAGTATACAAACAACTCTAAACTTAGCAGTGAATACCCTAGGACCAGTCAAAACAATGTAAAACTCACTAAAGTGATGCAAGTTCAACACAGTCAACAAACAGCACAAGTAATGAATACTACTAGCAATGAATACTACTCCAAAACAAAGTGAAATAATGAAATAAACACACTTACTTGCAACTGCAGATTCCTGTAGACAGATTGCTAGTGCTTTGTATACAAAAGAGGAACAAACATCATGTGAGAGTTAGGTCAATTCAATCAGCAATAAAGCGCTGGCCGGAAGCAACAATTTTAAGGTAAAAGCGTTTTAATTATCGGTTTGCTTCAGACAATTAGAGGTCATTAATTGACTGACTGGAGTCATGTGGATTACTTTTATGCTGCTAAAATATGACTTTTGATCCATCAAACAGACAGCAGCCTTAAGCCAAGTGTACACTACACGTCTTGCAGTTGGCGACATGACTGCAAGACGTGTAGTGTACACTTGGCTTAAGGCTGCTGTCTGTTTGACGGTTCAACGGCACGGTTTTTCACTGTGCTGTGCGCACACTTCAGGACTGTAGTGTATCAACTACACGACCATGTGTGCACTGGTATTAAGATGAATTTTGGGTGATCCCATCACAAATGTACAAGCGAGACATCACCGGTACACCTGCTCGTCTACATTCGTTAAATTCATGAACTTCTGCTGCGTTAAAACTGTGATAATGTTGTTATAACGCATTATACTCTAAAGTATAACTATGAATAGGGGAAGTATTATAATGCACTTAATTACTGATGAGAAGTTATAACTGATTATAAGGTGTATTATGAGACATTATGAATGTAGTATAATGCATTATTAATATGGGCTTCATAGAAAGTGTTAATAAAGCATCTTAAAACTCCAATAACAAAGTCAGCGTTACACACAATTGGGTGGGATGATAAAAAGAGCAGTTAAACAGCCGTGAATCAAAGGATAAACAAAAGCATTAACGGCAAACATGCCAAAAGAATTGTTGAAAAAGTCACAGAACAAACGGAAATGATTCACGCCGAGAGGCAGACAAAAGGATCAGTCAAGGATCTGAATGACAAAGCTAAAAATTTTTAGCTATTTGAAAGTTGTAATTAGTGTTAATCTATACATATGAAACTGTAACATGTAACTAAATCAACCTAAATACATTAAGTTGTTACACCAACAAAATACATGTTAAAGGTCAGAGCAAAATGCACCTGCATATAGTTTATTCAGTGTGTTCTGCATGTACGTATGTGATAATGAGAGAGACGGAGATAAAGAGAAGAAGCAACAGCAGGGAAAGACAGATTTCTCTCTCATTAAAGTCACTGACTTTGAGTCTGAGCCAGAAATATGCGCAAGGCCTTTACTACACCCAACATCACACTTAGAGTGTCCACAGATGCATCTATTTGAGTGTTTGTGTATATTTCTTCCCCCGCTGAGATAAAACCTTTGTTTTTCTGTCTCTATGTGGGTCATCCCACTCGTGCTGTCATGCTGGAGTGCTTCAGTAAATCCTACAGCTCTCATTTAGAATCAGTGCAGAACGTCACTCAGATTAGTCAACAAACAAACCAGCTCAAACAGCGAGAGTATGTCTGTCATTCTGACGCAGAACGGCACAAAGCAAATCCTTGAACAAAGAGGGGGATTCAGAAAGAATAAATTGTGCATGCTGATAACGTGTTGTATGTGTACACATACACTTACACATGCACTTACACATGCAATTACACATGCACTTACACATGCCCTCCTTACACACGCACTTACACACGCCCTTACACACGCACTTACACACGCCCTTACACACGCCCTTACACATGCACTTACACTTGCACTTACACATGCACTTACACATGCAATTACACTTGCATTTACACTTGCAGTTACACATGCAATTACACATGCAATTACACTTGCAGTTACACTTGCAGTTACACTTGCAATTACACACGCATTTACACTTGCAATTACACATGCACTTACACACGCACTTACACACGCACTTACACATGCAATTACAACACATGCACTTACAACACATGCCCTTACAACACATGCACTTACACATGCCCTTACACATGCCCTTACACATGCAATTACACATGCCCTTACACATGCCCTTACACATGCAATTACACATGCCCTTACACATGCCCTTACACATGCACTTACACATGCCCTTACACTTGCACTTACACATGCCCTTACACATGCAATTACATATGCAATTACACCTGCAATTACACATGCCCTTAGACATGCCCTTACACGTGCCCTTACACGTGCACTTACACTTGCCCTTACACATGCCCTTACACATGCAATTACACATGCCCTTACACATGCAATTACATATGCAATTACACCTGCAATTACACATGCCCTTACACATGCCCTTAGACATGCCCTTACATATGCCCTTACACTTGCCCTTACACATGCCCTTACACATGCAATTACACATGCCCGTACACATGCAATTACACATGCCCTTACACATGCAATTACACATGCCCTTACACATGCCCTTACACATGCCCTTACACATGCCCTTACACATGCACTTACACATGCACTTACACATGCCCTTACACATGCACTTACACATGCAATTACACATGCCCTTACACATGCACTTACACATGCCCTTACACATGCAATTACACATGCACTTACACATGCACTTACACATGCCCTTACACATGCACTTACACATGCCCTTACACATGCCCTTACACATGCCCTTACACATGCACTTACACATGCCCTTACACATGCCCTTACACATGCACTTACACATGCCCTTACACTTGCAATTACACATGCCCTTACACATGCAATTACACATGCACTTACACATGCACTTACACATGCCCTTACACTTGCAATTACACATGCCCTTACACTTGCAATTACACATGCCCTTACACGTGCACTTACACATGCCCTTACACATGCACTTACACATGCCCTTACACTTGCAATTACACATGCCCTTACACTTGCAATTACACATGCCCTTACACATGCCCTTACACATGCCCTTACACATGCCCTTACACTTGCAATTACATATGCCCTTACACTTGCAATTACACATGCCCTTACACATGCAATTACACATGCCCTTACACATGCCCTTACACATGCCCTTACACATGCAATTACACATGCCCTTACACATGCAATTACACATGCACTTACACATGCCCTTACACATGCCCTTATACATGCACTTACACATGCCCTTACAAATGCCCTTACACATGCCCTTACACATGCCCTTACACATGCCCTTACACATGCACTTACACATGCACTTACACATGCCCTTACACTTGCAATTACACATGCCCTTACACTTGCAATTACACATGCCCTTACACGTGCCCTTACACGTGCACTTACACGTGCACTTACACATGCCCTTACACATGCCCTTACACATGCACTTACACATGCCCTTACACTTGCAATTACACATGCCCTTACACTTGCAATTACACATGCCCTTACACATGCCCTTACACATGCAATTACACATGCCCTTACACATGCAATTACACATGCCCTTACACATGCACTTACACATGCCCTTACACATGCAATTACACATGCACTTACACATGCCCTTACACATGCCCTTACACATGCCCTTACACATGCACTTACACATGCAATTACACATGCCCTTACACATGCCCTTACACATGCCCTTACACATGCACTTACACATGCCCTTACACTTGCAATTACACATGCCCTTACACTTGCAATTACACGTGCCCTTACACGTGCCCTTACACGTGCACTTACACGTGCCCTTACACATGCCCTTACACTTGCACTTACACATGCCCTTACACATGCCCTTACACATGCACTTACACATGCCCTTACACTTGCAATTACACATGCCCTTACACTTGCAATTACACATGCCCTTACACTTGCAATTACACATGCCCTTACACATGCCCTTACACTTGCAATTACACATGCCCTTACACATGCAATTACACATGCCCTTACACATGCAATTACACATGCCCTTACACATGCAATTACACATGCCCTTACACATGCCCTTACACATGCCCTTACAAATGCCCTTACACATGCCCTTACACATGCCCTTACACATGCCCTTACACATGCCCTTACACATGCACTTACACATGCCCTTACACTTGCAATTACACATGCCCTTACACTTGCAATTACACATGCCCTTACACATGCCCTTACACATGCACTTACACATGCACTTACACATGCACTTACACATGCACTTACACATGCCCTTACACTTGCAATTACACATGCCCTTACACATGTCCTTACACATGCAATTACACATGCCCTTACACATGTCCTTACACATGCACTTACACATGCACTTACACATGCAATTACACATGCACTTACACATGCCCTTACACTTGCAATTACACATGCCCTTACACATGTCCTTACACATGCACTTACACATGCAATTACACATGCACTTACACATGCAATTACACATGCCCTTACACATGCCCTTACACATGCCCTTACAAATGCCCTTACACATGCCCTTACACATGCCCTTACACATGCCCTTACACATGCCCTTACACATGCACTTACACATGCCCTTACACTTGCAATTACACATGCCCTTACACTTGCAATTACACATGCCCTTACACATGCCCTTACACATGCACTTACACATGCACTTACACATGCACTTACACATGCACTTACACATACCCTTACACTTGCAATTACACATGCCCTTACACATGTCCTTACACATGCAATTACACATGCCCTTACACATGTCCTTACACATGCACTTACACATGCCCTTACACTTGCAATTACACATGCCCTTACACATGTCCTTACACATGCAATTACACATGCCCTTACACATGTCCTTACACATGCACTTACACATGCACTTACACATGCAATTACACATGCACTTACACATGCCCTTACACTTGCAATTACACATGCCCTTACACATGTCCTTACACATGCACTTACACATGCACTTACACATGCAATTACACATGCCCTTACACATGTCCTTACACATGCCCTTACACATGCACTTACACATGCCCTTACACTTGCAATTACACATGCCCTTACACTTGCAATTACACATGCCCTTACACGTGCCCTTACACGTGCACTTACACGTGCCCTTACACATGCCCTTACACTTGCACTTACACATGCCCTTACACTTGCAATTACACATGCCCTTACACATGTCCTTACACATGCACTTACACATGCAATTACACATGCACTTACACATGCAATTACACATGCACTTACACATGCCCTTACACTTGCAATTACACATGCCCTTACACATGTCCTTACACATGCACTTACACATGCACTTACACATGCAATTACACATGCCCTTACACATGTCCTTACACATGCCCTTACACATGCACTTACACATGCCCTTACACTTGCAATTACACATGCCCTTACACTTGCAATTACACATGCCCTTACACGTGCCCTTACACGTGCACTTACACGTGCCCTTACACATGCCCTTACACTTGCACTTACACATGCCCTTACACATGCCCTTACACATGCACTTACACATGCCCTTACACATGCCCTTACACATGCACTTACACATGCCCTTACACTTGCAATTACACATGCCCTTACACTTGCAATTACACATGCCCTTACACTTGCAATTACACATGCCCTTACACATGCCCTTACACATGCACTTACACATGCCCTTACACTTGCAATTACACATGCCCTTACACATGCCCTTACACATGCCCTTACACATGCAATTACACATGCACTTACACATGCACTTACACATGCCCTTACACATGCCCTTACACATGCACTTACACATGCAATTACACATGCCCTTACACATGCACTTACACATGCCCTTACACATGCAATTACACATGCACTTACACATGCACTTACACATGCCCTTACACATGCACTTACACATACCCTTACAAATGCCCTTACACATGCACTTACACATGCCCTTACACTTGCAATTACACATGCCCTTACACATGCCCTTATGCACTTACACATGCCCTTACACATGTAATTACACATGCCCTTACACATGCAATTACACATGCCCTTACACATGCAATTACACATGCCCTTACACTTGCCCTTACACATGCCCTTACACATGCCCTTACACATGCCCTTACACATGCCCTTACACATGCCCTTACACATGCAATTACACATGCCCTTACACATGCCCTTACACATGCCCTTACACATGCACTTACACATGCCCTTACACTTGCAATTACACATGCCCTTACACTTGCAATTACACATGCCCTTACACGTGCCCTTACACGTGCACTTACACGTGCCCTTACACATGCCCTTACACTTGCACTTACACATGCCCTTACACATGCACTTACACATGCCCTTACACATGCCCTTACACATGCACTTACACATGCCCTTACACATGCCCTTACACATGCACTTACACATGCCCTTACACTTGCAATTACACATGCCCTTACACATGCCCTTACACATGCCCTTACACATGCCCTTACACATGCAATTACACATGCACTTACACATGCACTTACACATGCCCTTACACATGCCCTTACACATGCACTTACACATGCAATTACACATGCCCTTACACATGCACTTACACATGCCCTTACACATGCAATTACACATGCACTTACACATGCACTTACACATGCCCTTACACATGCACTTACACATGCCCTTACAAATGCCCTTACACATGCACTTACACATGCCCTTACACTTGCAATTACACATGCCCTTACACATGCCCTTATGCACTTACACATGCCCTTACACATGTAATTACACATGCCCTTACACATGCAATTACACTTGCCCTTACACATGCCCTTACACATGCAATTACACATGCAATTACACATGCCCTTACACATGCACTTACACATGCCCTTACATATGCACTTACACATGCAATTACACATGCCCTTACACATGCACTTACACATGCCCTTACAAATGCCCTTACACATGCACTTACACATGCCCTTACACTTGCAATTACACATGCCCTTACACATGCCCTTATGCACTTACACATGCCCTTACACATGTAATTACACATGCCCTTACACATGCAATTACACATGCACTTACACATGCCCTTACACATGCCCTTACACATGCAATTACACATGCAATTACACATGCCCTTACACATGCACTTACACATGCCCTTACATATGCACTTACACATGCAATTACACATGCCCTTACACATGCCCTTACACATGCAATTACACATGCCCTTACACATGCAATTACACATGCAATTACACATGCCCTTACACATGCCCTTACACATGCACTTACACATGCCCTTACACATGCAATTACACATGCCCTTACACATGCCCTTACACACGCCCTTACACATGCCCTTACACATGCCCTTACACTTGCCCTTACACATGCACTTACACATGCCCTTACACATGCAATTACACCTGCCCTTACACTTGCAATTACACATGCACTTACACATGCCCTTACACATGCCCTTACACATGCCCTTACACATGCCCAAGCAATTTGAATGCTGTAAATCCATGAATCAGCTCTTGAAACTGCAGGAAGTGAGCTTTGACTGCATTGCATTTCTACATATTGGGCCAGTTATAATGTTCCCCTATATTCTTTGTTCAGCACAGTTGTCATTGTGTCTTCCGTATGTGTTTTTCGACTTTTGGCTACATGAAGGGACTAGTTAGTTTGTAAGTTAGTCAGTGCTTAATTCGGTGGCACGACCTGTTCTTATTGCAAGACTTCATTAGTAAGATGTAAGCTCTTCGTAAAGTGATGTGTAGTCACATAATGAGTTTATGTGTATGTGTGAGTGTGAACGTGTGTGTGTGTGAGAGAGTCTGTATGTGTGCGAGTGTGTGTATGTGAGCGAGTGTGTGTGTGTATGTGTGCGTGTGAGTTTGTGTGTCTGTGTGAGTGTGTGTGTTTCTGTGTGAGTGTGTGAGAAAGTGAGAATTAATAGTAATATACTCATATACTCATGCTACTCTCCACGATCCACGTACACTCGCTAATCACCACCACGAGGAGGTAATGTGACTCTACCTTCCCTCGCAACCGGGCCAATTTGGTTGCAGGAGACCTGGCTGGAGTCACTCAGCACACCCTGGATTCAAACTCACGACTCCAGGTGTAATAGTCAGCATCAATACTCGCTGAGATACCCAGAACCCCCAGACAATTTCCATTATTAACAATATTATTATTATTATTAATCATCCTGTAATGCATTTTAAATGTGTATCATGTGCCTGAGAATAGAAGAGTAAACATCCATTGTGTTATATGTGAAAGTAACTAGTTACTCGCTACTTGAGTATTCTTTTTATTAGATACTTTTTACTCTTAACTCGAGTCATTTTTAACAACATAACTTTTACTTCTACTTGAGTAATTATCTTTTAAGTTATTGTACTTTTGCTAGAGTAAAGTTTTTGGCTACTCTACCCACCTCTGCTGGTCCTCCAATCAGACATCACTCGTGTCATAGTGGAGAATCCTCTCTCACACATCGCCGTGTTGACGGGTAGGACCAGGTAGACTTTCATCAGAGGCACCAGATTCTTGAACCTTGCACACCTATCCTCTGAAAGGCATGACTGGGCATGTTGTCAACAAGTTTCATTTCACATATCATTGTGAAGAAACTACAAAACGGCCCAAGGTTCATACTGAAGTGTAGGAGCAAAACATTGCGGATGTTACGCAAGCAGTTACAAATTTGCTTCGCCTGTCCCACAACTGATAATGATGGCTTGGTGTTCCTTTCCATGCTCGCCATGCTGATATCTGTTCCAATTTGAGAGAGATTGCCGAAAAGGATTTCGTTCATTTATCACTCACCTTTGTAGCACGATGCACATATGGCAGCCATCGAACTCCGTGCAGATTCAGATGGCTTAAGTACCTTCTCCTCCAGGGCCTCAGCGATGAGGTGGAGCTGTCTGAGGGCCTTGGGGAAGTAGTGGTACTGTTCGTAAATCTGCCTCAAGGTGGTCTGAATCTGAGTCATGTTGTGGTCTTCTTTAATTGCTGTCATAACAGCAAGCTCCTAGTGATGAGCTACACAGTGACAAGGATGTCCTTCTAAAGTTGGGCTGACACACCATTCATGCATCCTACATTGACAGCTGCTCCATCGCTGCCAAATCCCACCAGCCTGTGCTTTCAGTCAGGCATGTCCACCTCTTCAAATGCTTTGGAAGAGAACACAAAAACAAGAGCAAACAGAAGGATACAACCTAGCGACAGGGGCCATTCAATCCATTCAACAATACCTGTATAAATGGCATCTAGAAATCCAGCAGCAGTTCCCTGGATTGCATCCTGAATGGACAGCACTTACTGGCCCTTTTCCTCCCAGGAAGCGGACATAGATCAGTTTGTTTTCAGTCGTGCCCGCATCAGTCGCCCCATCAATCATAATGGAGAAATACTTGGTCTTCCTCAAAGTCATTAGTTTTTCCCTCTCTATGTCATATATGATGTTTATGAAGCAGCAAATTCAGTTTACTCTCTGCTTGATAAAGATAGCAGTTTACAATGGGTGATACATACCAAGCACACGCTTTATCAGAGCCAATGCAGTCTGGGAGTTTTCCACCTGTCCTTTGGATGAGCCCATGCAGAGAGGAGAATTGAGTGAAAGGTAGCTCCTCCTTTGCAATGTAGTAGGCTGTGTGCATGCTGTTCATCATTTTTCAAACAATGCCAGCTCTATGTTTTGCACTCCCTGAACTACAGCTGGCATTGGTGCATTAGGTTGTTTTGCCCTCTGTGCAGCACTGCAGTGCTGGTGGCCTTTGCTTTGGCCATGGGACAGAAGCGTATCATGCCTGAAGGCAATTGAATAATGAACATGAGCTGTTATAGAGGAACATTGCTCACTTTCTTAAAATCACAATAGAAAAATATTAGCTACTTTTCTAGTTGTAGAACAAGTTGCTTTAAATTCACAGAGTCACATGTTGTCTTAAATTACAATAGAAAATGTTACAGTACCTAATGAATGAACTCGAATCTCTGTGGCAGAAATGTAAAGGTACACTTGGGAACGATGTAGCTAGTTACACTAGCCTAGTTTACATCCACCTTTCGCGCAATTTTATCAACAAAGTGAAAATGCAATAAAAAATAAAATTGCGACATTTGCCGTCTTCTGCCCGTTTCATTTCAAATGGACTTTATTGATGAAAATGGTGTGCGTGATGATGTCATACCTAAAAAAAACACTTTGTCGGATAAGTTTTGGTTTAGCACAACAGAAATCTGCCCTGAAGCCGTTTCCATACAGAAATGTGTGTTTATCGCTAATTCGCCTCCCAGATGTCCCTCATTTATTTCCTCTGAAGTTTGGGTAAAATGGGGAGATTATTGAGACAACTGAAATGAGTCAGTTTACTTTCATTTTAATTAACAAATAAAAGCAATCAGAAGAGGAGGAAATGCAATCGAAAGGGAACAGATGTCCTTCTGATGGGACTGTAATATCGGTCCTGATGTTGCGCCAACGCAGGTTGGCACCGGTTCCGACCTGAAAGTGGATCATCATGACCCTGTTCAAGTATTGGAGAAACTTCCAGTGTCAGTCTCAGGATCATCATGGATGTGTTTATGATGTGTGACAGATATTAAAGAAACATTGATGCGTGTAATATCAGTGTTACATATATGAGACATTCCTCATATTCAATATTTTACACAATCATCAGATCTAAAGCAGCACAACTGCATCATGTCCCACAGATTTCTCCAGAAACGGTTAACCACCAACTGAACTTGATTGTCATCTCAAATTTATTATATTTAAAGTATTTAAATGTTTTAAATGTTCAAAATCTCGTTTTCTGAAAGTGAACTCGGCATTGAACAAATAGTTCTAAGAGTTTATAGTGTTGAGAAAAGTCTAGAACATTCTGAGAGTCATTCAGACGACTGTATTCATCTACAGAACAGAGTAAAGATTGTGTAAGTGTGTGTAAAGAAAAGGCAATTATAGGTCTAAATATATATATATATATATATATTATATATTTATTTTTTAATTTAATGCTTTTTAATTTGGAAATGTATTTACTTTAATACAGAGAATTTTTTCACAAGTAAAACTAAACAGTAATTTAATAGAATTGGGCTGTAAGTGTTCAAAAAAATAAAGATAAAGAAGCACTGATGATTTTCTCCAGTATTGTACATTTATTCTTAATTTAAAACATCTTTGTGCACAGAAATTATATGTGTTATATTTTGTGGGGTAACTCTGTGACTGCAGTCTATTATTTTGAACGGTGTGGAAAAGCAACTTTAATAAATAAACGGATGATTACAGCGATTAAATTACTCACAAACAGTGTTCATTCATTTGTTCTCCTTGTACTTGTTGATGACCGGTGCATGATACGAGATATTTGTGTTGCACTCCTGGAAGTGTCCCGTTTGCAGATCGTAAAGATCAATCCATAATCACGTCAAATAAATTGGCTTTCAATACTGTCGTCATGGTAACAAAGGCTAACGATTGGGGCAAACTCTGTCATGTGACACATTTTTGCGTTAATGCCAATTTTATCGACAAAAAGTGTTTCCAAACCAGTTTCTTCACAACATTTAGTGTCTCGACATAGTTTATGTGCTTGTTAAACTAAAAAATATCATGTCGACATTTGTGACATTTTAGCGATAATGTGCGTTTCCATCAGCTTTATTTTGATGCGCTAAAAGTTTTTACGCCAGAAATCCTAGTTAGTGTTTACGGTAACATTTCAGCAAGTACGCGGAGCTGTGAACATGACATCAGAATGGAGCAAAGTATATGAAGGTGGCATAAGAAAAGCATTAAGATCACAGTACAGAAAGACAGTTTGACCAAGCAAATATATGCCCATGTACGCACTGTAGCAAGCTGACTGCCACTGTTTCAATATTAATGACATTATCTACAGTGAATGTCTTATGCATATCTCAATCATCAGCAAGCCACTTATCCAAGTTAAGAAACATAGTCTAGCCTAGTCAAAGTACGTTTTTTACATGCAATGTTTTGTGCCAACATCTTAATACATGTCGAAATGACTGAAGCTGCTCAAGCAAAACATGAGCTCTCTGATGTCATGATATGAGTCTGCTTTTTTATTCCATCCGTTATGGTGCGATCACATACAACGTGAAGAAATTTTCACCTTGCATTGCTCGCGCTGGATTATAAATGTGTGATTAATCTGGCATTCGAGTAACACGAACCTGTGAGTATTCCCGCTTCTCTTCTGGAAAAGGACAGGAGGCGGGGCTTCTACGACTTAACAGTAAAGTTCAACCAATATCTGGAATCAAGTAGACGCACATATTTCCAGAACTTACCAGGTCGTCCAACTTCCTCTCTCACTTTCCTCCAAGCCATGTCTTTATTCGTCCGGTCTCTGTACATGTATGACGTTGTGTCATACAATTCCGGGTGCCCACACACCGCTACGACCATTTATTCATCCATTTTTCCAGATTTCTTCTGATACTACGTCAGTGACATCCGGACAATCTCAATTCTGACGACAACACGTCATGCAGATTTTCTACGTGAATGTAGTGATTTTGAGTGTTCGAGTCACGTCATTTGCGCCGCCCGGCGCGAATTCACGTCTGTTTGACTCTTTGCATTGACTTTACGGTGGCTGTGGGTCAGGTGGTAGAGCGGGTCGGCCACTAATCACAGGGTTGGCGGTTTGATTCCCGGCCCACATGACTCCACATGCCGAAGTGTCCTTGGTCAAGACGGGCTAGCACCTTACATGCAGCTCTGACATCACTGGTGTGTGAATGTGTGTGTGTGTGTGTGTGTGTGTGTGTGTGTGTGAATGAGATGCAGTGTAAAGCGCTTTGAATACCGCTAAGTTTAAAAAGGCACTATATAAGTGCCTACCATTTACTTTGTGTGTAATCGCACAGCGCAAAACACTCGCTTTGCATTGTATGTGAACGCACCATTACTCTTGGTCGGAGGCTTCCGTAAATATTTAGTATATGCATAGGGCTACGGACGTTCCACCTGTTTAATGATGCAACGCTCACATATTTAGTAGTGCATACATTGTGACTTAGTGCCCATTTACGCCACAACTAGGCTATAGATGGTCCAACCAGCCCCTGTCCTCTAAACAATATAGGATATGTTTTTATCTTCAGAGTACATTATATTTACATGTCCATTTGTTTATGTGTGATGCACACAGAGCTCGACATTTTACACAAACCTCAATGGTGACAATCAACAAAGCCATAAAGTAAAAAGATTAACTCTAAACCCCCGTTTAAGGCAACTAACTTGGAGGAGGAATCGGCCCTGGATTTCATATGGAAACTGTCCCAAAAGTTGTTGAGGCTCATTTTGTTCAGTTTACACAACATATTAAATCGACAACTCCTGCTGAACAATCTTTGTTGAAGCTTCTCGAATTTTTGGGGAAACGTTTTGCAAGTTAGATTTAAATGCCATAAAAAAATTGCTCGTTTTGTGAATAAGGTGCATCTATATTAAGCCTAATTTACATAGAAATGAGTCATGTCTGCAATGAAAGGGAAGACAATTATTTTAAATACTCATGGCACTGTTTCAGTCCATCTAGCAATTGTTAATATGGATTGTGGACCACACCATAAATAAATACCACACACAGGGACAGTTTAGTCAATTCTCCCCAAAAGCTACAATGACATCCTATTTCATATCATAAAGGCATGTGAAGAACACGAAATATGATGACCCAAGACTGTGAATGATTGCACAACACAATTAACATGATGGCTGTGAGATTTGATTATTATTTATTTCTATATTTTTACCGTGGTGAAATGAAACTGAAAACAGTGCCCTCAAAAGTGCATTTCAAGCGTGTAATCACCGTTACTCCACAAGGGCGACTTACTGTTTTGGTCTTGTGGCATGTTAATGTGAGTAATAGTGCTGCCGTTTGCAATATTCGTCCCACAAATGATTCTGTTTATGAAAGAAAACTCATGAAAATGAAATATCGATCTCACGTTCAGTAGAGAAATAGATCTGCAGTCCTTCAGATGCCCACTGATGTCTCTCAAGGAGGAGAGGAGTTTTCAGTTTGGAGAAAGTTGGTGTGCTCTCTTATTTCCTTGTAGCAGATGAAGGTCTATTTTACCAGAGCTGTGGACTCACCTCAGCAGAAATCAATTATGACACGTAGTGTCACCGTAGTGTCACCGTAGTGTCCTCAGGAGAGATGACATGTTTGGAGGCAAAGACTATGTTCCATAGGATGCGATCCCTGAAAGACTGTGGGCTCAACTTGCTGTTCAAAGGCCTTCTTGTGTAATTTGAATCCGCTGTTGTAATGACCTGACCAGGGAGCCCAGATATGATGACAAATCGTGGGATCTATTCTAGAAAGACAGCAATCTTTTCCGGGAGGATGTCTGTAGATTGAGTGTCTCTCGTGACAGTGGTGGAAGTGATGGACAAAGATATATATACACACTCACTGAGCACTTTATTATGAATACTATGGTCCTAATAAAGTGGTCTTCTGCTGTTGTAGCCACATCCGCCTCAAGGTTCGACATGTGCATTCAGAGATTATATTCTTTTCATCACAATTGTACAGAGCGGTTATCTGAGTTACCGTAGACCAGTTTGAACCAGTCTGGCCATTCTCTGTTGATCTCTCTCATCAGCAAGACGTTTCTGTCCACAGAACTGCGCTCACTGGACGTTTTGTGTTTTTGGCACCATTCTAGATTCTAGAGACTGTTGTGTGTGAAAATCCCAGAAATTCTCAAACCAGCCCGTCTGACACCAACAATCATGCCACGCTCCAAATCACTGAGATCACATTTTATCCCATTCTGATGGTTGTTGTGAATATTAATGCCTCCTGCACACTACACAACTTTCAAAGACGTTGGATCGTGGTACCGTTCATATCACACAACTGTCTGTCCTGTCACTGTAGTCGTAGAGTTTTCAAATGATACGAGGAATCGGCGACAGCGGTGAACACATTATAAAACATTTCACTATTGACGAATCCCCGACAACACTGCCTGAACTCCAAATTACGCTTCACAACTGATTAAATGCGAGAAGTGATACGAGATACGAAAACAAATGCATGATCATATGTTATGCATTTCAGAATATGATGTGTATGTTTAATCATATATTTTATTGGTTATAATATGAAAAAGTTCCTCCTACTGAAAAATCGACCTATTTGCTTACCTGATTGTCCAAGAGAATTGGCAATTTCTCTCTTGTGACCTAGTTCTTTCGGTCATGACCCAGCCTTCATGACCATAGATGAGGGTAGAAACATAAATTGACTGTTAGATCGAGAGTTTTCCCTTCCGGCTCCGCTCTCTTTTCATGACAACGGTGCGATAGAGCGAGTGTAATACCACCCCCCGTGCCCCGATTCTCCGGCCAACCTCCCGCTCCATTGTCCCCCTCACTCATGAACAAGACCCCG
>JAVLUX010000019.1:607500-665000 GCA_032164185.1 Moxostoma hubbsi
TCTATCAACCTTATAGCAACCTGTTAAAAATCCCTCAGGGCACAATTCACATTTTCTTAATGAAGTAGTTAATTTATGTTCTTTATGTGTCTGTGTGTGTTTCAGCAGGTAATTACTGTGTTTATCTGGTTTGACTGTATCTGAAGCTCTTTCTCTAAAACATACAGTAAACAGATGATTCAGAGACTTGAAGATGATAGGTGGAAAACTCTTTGATGTTGCATTTTCAGTCCTGTGAGTCCTGTGATGCTGCAACGTGATCTGATGAGAATTCGTATGTATTAGAAAGTGTTTCTAGCACATGTAGAGAAACTTACAACATTGACGTTTTAACAGTATCTAAAGCGCAATTTCTTAACATAAGAACAATTTTAGAGACGCACAAATGTTTACGTATCCTTAATGATTGGATGAATATTACTGGAATTTATCAGCTGATTTTATTGCATTTATAATTACTGAGATGAATTAAATGTTCAGTGCCATTACATGTATTTAACGCAGTTGATGAATTCACCTTTTATGACATTATAATGGTTTCATGGGGTTTAGAGGCAGGGGTTTGATTAGTGGCTCTAAAATATATAAATATCTAAAATAGTGCATTCAGAAAGTATTCAGACAGATTACTTTGCAAATGTATTAAAAAGAAAGAACCCTTCAGACCCTTAACTCAGTACTTAGTTGAAGCACCTTTGGCAGCGATTACAGCCTCAAGTCTTTTTGGGTATGATGCAACAATCTTTGCTCATCTGGATTCAGCGATTTTCTGCTATTCTTCTATGCAGATCGTCTCAAGCTCTGTCATGTTGGATGGGAACTGTCAGTGGACAGCCATTTTCAGGTCTCTCCAGAGATGTTCGATTGGGTTCAAGTCTGGGCTCTCACTGGGCCACTCAAGGACATTCACAGAGATGTCCCTAAACCACTCTTGTATTGTCTTGGCTGTGTGCTTAGGGTCATTATCCTGTTGGAAGGTGAACCTTCAGCCCATTCTGAGGTCCTGAGTGCTCTGGATCAGGTGTTCATTAAAGATATCTCTGTATCCTTTATCCCTGACCAGCCCCCAAGTCCCTGCTACTGAAAAACACCCCCACAGCATGATGTTGCCACCACCATGCTTCACCATTGGGATGGTATTGCTAAGGTGATGTGCAGTGCCTGCTTTCCTCCAGACATGATGCTTTGTTTCATCAGACCAGATATCTTGTTTCCTTCCAAGTGGGTTTTCATGTGACTTGCACTGAGGAGAGGCGTCCGTCTGGTCACTCTGCCATAAAGCCCAGATCGGTGGAGTGTTGCAGTGATGGTCGTCCTTCTGCAAGTTTCTCCCATCTCCACATATGATCTCTGGAGAACTAGAGTGACCATCAGGTTCTTGGTCACCTGTCTTACCAAGACCCTTCTCCCCCGATTCTAGGAAGTGCCTTAGTTGTTCCAAACTTCTTCCATTTAACAATTATTGAGGCCACTGTGCTCTTGGGAACCTTCAATACAGCCAAATGTTTTTGTAGCCTTCCCCAGATCTGTGCCTCGATACAATCCTGTCTCTGAGCTCTGCAGGCAGTTCCTTTGACCTCGTGACATGGTTTTTGCTCTGATATGCATTTACAGCTATAATACCTTATATAGACAGATGTGTGCCTTTCCAAATCATGTACAATCAATTGAATTTGCCACAGTTTGATTTGCAAACAAAGTGTAGAAACATCTCAAAGATGATCCAGAGAAATGGGATGCATCTGAGATAAATCTCAAGTGTCATAGCAAAGGGTCGGAATACTCATGCCAATGTGATATTTCAGTTGTATTTTTTTTTAATACATTTGTAAAGTTATCAAAAATCTGGTTATTGCTTTACGTTATATGATATTATGGGATATGGAGTATAGATTGATGTGAATATATAAGCATTTTAGCATAAGGCTGCAACATAACAAAATGTGGAAAAAAATGAAGGGGTCTGAATACTTTCAGAAGTACCAATAAATGTTTTGGTCAAATAGCTAAGAATGGTAATGAGATCAGGCTGGACAAACGGGTTGGACTCTAAAACTATTCTCAGATTCAGAGAAAACAGAAAATGTGTGAACATTTGATCGTCCACATTTGGCTGGACAATCGGCCTCAGTTTCACCGTTGGTGCATTTGCTGTCGTCCCCTTATAGGGCAGTCGTTTTGTTCTTTTATGGAGCAGCAAATAAGGCGATCTCCCATTAAACAGTTAATTCAGCCATTATGTAACAATTCATCCATTTTTAATAGTCACAGTTTAAAGTATGCCAACTTAGTCTCGAATCCATTGCTATGGTCATTTGTTTGTGGCTTATTTTACACCTCCAGCAGCAGTGGTGAGCTGAGATATGCAGCTTTTGTTTGTGCTGGCCCCCATTACTCTGATTTCACAGTCGCTTATGAATCACACTCACTAGGGAAAAGGAAACGGGGTCATGTCTTCTGTAATTACCCCCATTACAGGCATCCGGAGTCTCCAAATGCCTCCTTGGATTTGTAATGCGGGATTGTGTGTGCATGAGAGAAACGTGCATAGAGACTCATTTTACATGTTAAGTGCTTCACATAAATGTGCAGTTTAATGGTAGTTGTAGTTGATCTGTGTGTGTGAGGGATGCATCACTCCTATTATTTCACATACTTTTTACATAGCAGTACTGTAGCAATTAAACTTGCACTGCTTGTTTAATTTACTTAATGAGTATGAGTTGCTGCCGTTATCTTGCAGCACTTGGCCAAACCTGAATACACACCATCTCCAAAATCTTTATTTATGCCATCCTGACACACACACACACACACACACACACACACACACGCGCACACACGCACACGCACACACACACTCAAACACACACGCACACACACCCACGCACACGCACACATGCGCACGTGCGCGCACACACACACACCGTGCACACACACGCCCACACACGCACTCACGCACACACACACAAACACACACGCCCACACACTCATGCCCACACACTCACACACACACACACATCCAATCACGCCCACACACACGCCCACACACTCATGCCCACACACACACACACGCCCACACACACCCACTCACATCCACACACACACACCCACACACTCATGCTGCCCACACACACACACTCTCACACACACACATACACACATGCCCACACTCACACACACACACGCCCACACACACACACACACTCATGCACAAACACACTCACAATCTCACACACACACACACACACACACACCCACGTACACTCACGCCCACACACTCACACCCACATACTCACGCACACACACTCACCCACACGCACGCCCACACGCCCACACTCTCTCACACAAACACACACACTCAGGCCCACTCTCACACGTACACTCACTCACTCACAAACACACACACACACACACTCTCACTCACTCACTCTCTCACTCACACACACACATCCAATCACGCCCACACACACGCCCACACACTCATGCCCACACACACACACGCCCACACACACCCACTCACGCCCACACACTCATGCTGCCCACACACACACACACACACTCTCACACACACACACACACACACACACATGCCCACACTCACACACACACACGCCCACACACACACTCACGCACAAACACACTCACAATCTCACACACACACACCCACGTACACTCACGCCCACGTACACTCACGCACACACACTCACGCACACACACACTCAACCACACGCACGCCCACACTCTCTCACACAAACACACACACTCAGACCCACACTCACACGTACACTCACTCACTCACAAACACACACACACACACACACACTCTCACTCACTCACAAACACACACACACACACACACACACTCTCACTCACTCACTCTCTCACTCACACACACACACACACACACACACACACAATATAAATGAAAAATATAAATCCAGTGCACAGCCACACTATCTATACCCTTACTGAATTCCTTTCCGTGATTTTAGCAGTACCCTAAGGGGGTAATTAATGGAGGACTGGTGAGCAGGGCTGCTGGGACAGAGGATTGCACTGTAAAGCCTTCACTAAGTCCCTTTATGATTTGCACACAGTGGTGCATATTAGACACAGAGTCTTATCACCGAGGACCATGTAGGAATAAAATCTTCCTTCCCCGAATGTCCTCACACAGCAAACCCCTCCAGTCCTGCTCTCCGTTTCCCCGCCAACTGATCCATTTCAAACCGTATTTACACATAAATAAATAAACATGCACACAATGATAAGGATGAAAACAGCACATGATACAGAATATTTATTGAAGTCGCAAGAATATTTTCTTATGCTGTGAAAGATGTCAGTCAAAACTGGCAATGCTGGGAATTTCTCTGAAACGAAGGAAAATTGCTTTACATACATTTTAGTTAGGTCACATTTCATTCCAAAATTAATTAAATAAATAAATAATAATATTTTGCATAAAGATATTTAAGCTTATTTTTATTTTTCTATTTTGTGACATTATTTTCATAATTAAGCACATTTCCCCCTCAAATTCTCAATCATAATAGATAATAATGGAAAATATTATTTACTTTTGAGTTTTCTTTGTTGTTGTTGTTTTGTAAGTCCCAATAGTCACAATGGTACATTTTATTTAGGTTTGCATTACTCTGAAACAATATTTTTTATAGTAAAAAAACAGTAAACAAAAACAGTAAAACAAAACAAACATAAAACAAAACAATTAACCAAACAAACAAACAAACAAACAACAACAATGATTCTCTTACAAAGATTTGTCCATAATGGATAATGTGTTACTTTTGATATTTATTTATTTTTGGGGGAGGGGGGTGGGGGGTCCCATTATTATTGTAGATTCTCATTAATGTGAAACATAACATAAAAATACTCATTTATTTTCAATTAATTCAGTGGATGTACATAATTGAAAGGAAGCACAATATATATATATATAAATAAATATACATAAAGTTAGTTCCTAAAAAAAGGTCAATTTTATTTAGCAAAATATTATTTCTTTTGATTTGGGGTGAAATTAGAAATTTTTTCAGACATGTTATTAACTAGTTTTGTGATAATTAAGATATGTATTTATTTTGCAGGTATTCATCTCTCTGAATGAAAGAGAAAACGAATCTCCCTCTCATGAGACTTCCTTCTTAAAATGCTTTGACTGTGTCCAAGTGAGAAAGAGAACAAAATGTATGTTGTTATTCAGTGAAAATCTTGACATCTGAACTCTCTCTCGTTGGCTCGATCAGAGAACAAATCATTCTTTCACAGTTACACCTTTTCGATGGAATCGACTGACTGATTTAACCTTCACGTTATATATATGGAAAAGAACAGCCATGACATTCTTCAAAAACTCCCCTTTTTCCTGTTTCACATAAGTCAGTCATAATGTATTTGTATATCTTTCGCAGGGATTCATTTCTGCACGAAGGAGAAAACGACTCCTTGAGGTCTCTCAAAACATGCCGTTTCAAATGTCAAACATGAGAACATATCGGCCAAATGACTTTTATTTGTGGGTCTGAGAGAATAGTACTCCATTTTACTCCGTTGCACGTTTTTTCATGTGACCTGCAGCGTGCTCTCTACGAGCGGGGAATTTAGGCCTGGGTGATTGGAGATTTCTGAACCAACCAGCAAAGGGTCAAAGTTCAATTCAACCTCGCGTGGTTCAAGCAGGGCTTTCATCACCTGCAATTCCTACGGTGCCCCAGGCAACTAGAGCGAGTCTCCATGGCGACAGCAGCATCAGCAGTGGCGTGCAGTGTCCTTGATGTGAAGATGGAGGAGAGATATGAACAAATTGTTTCTTGCCACTCTCCCTCTCTCTCACTCTCCGTTCCTCCTTTTTTACTCCCTTAGGTCATCTTGAAACACACACACACACACACACACACACACACTGAAGTATGAATGAAACAAATGCACAGAAAAGAAAGGGAAAGTGTCTATTTAGGCTCCAGATGAGACATCGACTGGAAAGCGACTGAGCTTTTGTCTGCTTTTTTCTTTTTCTCCCCAATTTGTAACGCCCAATTCCCAATGCGCTGTAAGTCCGCGTGGTGGCGTAGTGACTCGCCTCAATCCGGGTGGCGGAGGACGCATCTAAGGGCGGGTTCATGGGCAATGCTGCAGAGTTATTGGCCCACAGATCAATTTTGGTCTCAAAGCATTTGGCCCCGGCTGGCCGGCTGATAGCCCTGGCTCGCACTGGCCCGATAGTGGAAAAGAGGCTTATTGTTTTTCTTAAGTGGGGGTGAATATATTTGTTATGAAAAATGTGCAAAGCGGGCTCACATTGACTGATCCAATCACAGTGCAGATACATTTGTTTATAGAATACTTTTAATGTAATTAAATGCCAAAAGTAACATATAACATATATATGTCTATCAAGAAAATTCACGTTAGATCATATTATTTTTTCTCTTTAGTACGACCTTTGATACTTGGTCAAAACATTTTTTTTTAAATTGTTTAAATGCCATTTTCAGAGAATGTGTTTTTAACGTGTATTTTGTTTTACTGGACTGGCAATTTTTTAATAGTCAAAACAAGTAAAAAAATCTACCAGTGCTGAAGAAGTAATCCAAAGTATTTAGATTACATTACTGAATTTAAGTAATGTAACAGAATATGTTACAAATTACATTTTACAGCATGTATTCTGTAATCTGTAGTGGGATACATTTTAAAAGTAACCCTCCAAACCCTGTGTATAACTATTGCCCCAATATAACTTTAACCCCCTCACTTGGGGCAAAAGGCCCCCTTGCAAATTTTATATATTTTTTGTAATTAATTGACAATTAATTGGTTGTTAAAATCAAAACAAACTTCTTTTTTTAAAAAAAAAACAAATTATGTTCTTCAATCAATATATAATAATAGTTAAAAAAAAACATGTACACTTTGTGGCCAGAGAAAATGTTCCTTTTTGCCCCATTGTACCAGGGTACAATCTCTCTCTCTCTCTCTCTGTCTCTCTCTCTCTCTCTCTCTCTCTCTCTCTCTCTCTCTCTCCCTCCCTCCCTCCCTATTGCTCATACTTTGAACAATTATTTGAATCCCATTTATTAAATTTTAATGAATGATACCTCAGATTATGTGCGTTGTTGAGGAGAGGTGTGCTATTAGTTTTCTGTCAAGTTTTGAAATGACAAAATGAAAGACACCCAAAAAATGATGTTTAATCTGTAAATGAATCATTCATTGAGTCATTCAAATAATTCAGTCCACAAAACCGGTCTAAATGACTCATTCATTAATTGGATTGATGAATTTTAATACTTTTACTGTATTTTGCATTGGTGTCATTTAACAGTTTTACAGACCGATTGTACGTTCAGTTTCATTATATGGAAAATAATGGCTTGGAAATTCTTTAAAAAAATGGCCTTTTGTGTTGCTCTTGTGAGTCATACAGATTTGGAAAAACACGAGCTGCATGTATGCCTCAGTTTCACTTATAAGAAAGAAAGAAATCTCACTTAAAGGAACTCCATGCTGTCACATCATATGCAACGGTGAGAGAGAGAACAAATAAATAAATAAAGACTTTGAACAGACCAAGATTACTCCCACGGGTTGAAGTCTCTCTCTCTCTCTCTCTCTCTCT
Organism: Moxostoma hubbsi; assembly: GCA_032164185.1. NCBI lineage: Eukaryota > Metazoa > Chordata > Actinopteri > Cypriniformes > Catostomidae > Moxostoma > Moxostoma hubbsi. The sequence goes on from JAVLUX010000019.1 coordinate 615,149, forward strand.
CTCTCTCTCTCTCTCTCTCTCTCTCCCTCCCTTGCTCTCTCTCGCTCTCTCTCTCTCTCTCTCTCTCTCTCTCTCTCTACCTATCTGTCTCTCTCTCAATTTTCAATTGCAATTTAAATGTACATTATTGCATCTGACCTGATCTCCCCCAGTAACACCAGCATCTGATCATATCTCCCCCAGTAACACCAGCATCTGATCCCATCTCCCCCAGTAAAACCAGCATCTGATCCCATCTCCCCCAGTAACACCAGCATCTGATCCTATCTCCCCCAGTAACATCAGCATCTGATTCCATCTCTCCCAGTAACACCAGCATCTGATCTGATCTCCCCCAGTAACATCAGCATCTGATTCCATCTCCCCCAGTAACACCATCATCTGATCTGATCTCCCCCAGTAACACCAGCATCTGATCTGATCTCCCCCAGTAACACCAACATCTGATCTGATCTCCCCCAGTAACACCAGCATATGATCCGATCTCCCCCAGTAACACCAGCATCTGATCCGATCTCCCCCAGTAACACCAGCATGCCACATGCCACAGTAACACCAGCATCTGATCCGATCTCCCCCATGAACACCAGCATCTGATCTGATCTCCCCCAGTAACACCAGCATCTGATCTCCCTCAGTAACACCAGCATCTGATCAGTTCTCCCCCAGTAACACCAGCATCTGATCTGATCTCCCCCAGTAACACCAGCATCTGATCAGTTCTCCCCCAGTAACACCAGCATCTGATCTGATCTCCCCCAGTAACACCAGCATCTGATCTGTTCTCCCCCAGTAACACCAGCATCTGATCTGTTCTCCCCCAGTAACACCAGCATCTGATCTGATCTCCTCCAGTAACACCAGCATCTGATCTGATCTTCCCCAGTAACACCAGCATTTGATCTGATCTCCTCCAGTAACACCAGCATCTGATCTGTTCTCCACCAGTATCACCAGCATCTGATCTGATCTCCCCCAGTAACACCAGCATCTGATCTGATCTTCCCCAGTAACACCAGCATCTCATCTGATCTCCCCCAGTAACACCAGCATCTGATCTCCCCCAGTAACACCAGCATCTGATCTGATCTCCCCCAGTAACACCTACATCAGATCTGATCTCCCCCAGTAACACCAGCATCTGATCTGATCTCCCCCAGCAACACCAGCATCTGACCTGATCTCCCCCAGTAACACCGGCATCTGATCTGATCTCCCCCAGTAACACCAGCATCTGATCTGATCTCCCCCAGTAACACCAACATCTGATATGATCTCCACAGTAACACCAGCATCTGATCTGATCTCCCCCAGTAACATCAGCACCTGATCTGATCTCCCCCAGTAACACCAGCATCTGATCTGATCTCCCCCAGTAACATCAGCATCTGATCTGTTCTCCCCCAGTAACACCAGCATCTGATCTGATCTCCCCCAGTAACACCAGCATCTGATCTGATCTCCCCCAGTAACACCAACATCTGATCTGTTCTCCCCCAGTAACACCAGCATCTGATCTGATCTCCCCCAGTAACACCAGCATCTGATCTGTTCTCCCCCAGTAACACCAGCATCTGATCTGTTCTCCTCCAGTAACACCAGCATCTGATCTGATCTCCACCAGTAACACCAGCATCTGATCTGTTCTCTCCCAGTAACACCAACATCTGATCTGATCTCCCCCAGTAACACCAGCATCTGATCTGATCTCCCCCAGTAACACCAACATCTGATCTGTTCTCCCCTCTCTCTCTCTCTCTACCTCTCTGTCTCTCTCTCAATTTTCAATTGCAATTTAAATGTACATTATTGCATCTGACCTGATCTCCCCCAGTAACACCAGCATCTGATCATATCTCCCCCAGTAACACCAGCATCTGATCCCATCTCCCCCAGTAAAACCAGCATCTGATCCCATCTCCCCCAGTAACACCAGCATCTGATCCTATCTCCCCCAGTAACATCAGCATCTGATTCCATCTCCCCCAGTAACACCAGCATCTGATCTGATCTCCCCCAGTAACATCAGCATCTGATTCCATCTCCCCCAGTAACACCATCATCTGATCTGATCTCCCCCAGTAACACCAGCATCTGATCTGATCTCCCCCAGTAACACCAACATCTGATCTGATCTCCCCCAGTAACACCAGCATCTGATCTGTTCTCCCCCAGTAACACCAGCATCTGATCTGTTCTCCTCCAGTAACACCAGCATCTGATCTGATCTCCACCAGTAACACCAGCATCTGATCTGTTCTCTCCCAGTAACACCAACATCTGATCTGATCTCCCCCAGTAACACCAGCATCTGATCTGATCTCCCCCAGTAACACCAACATCTGATCTGTTCTCCCCCAGTAACACCAACATCTGATCTGATCTCCCCCAGTAACACCAGCATCTGATCTGTTCTCCCCCAGTAACACCAGCATCTGATCTGATCTCCCCCAGCAACACCAGCATCTGATCTGTTCTCCCCCAGTAACACCAGCATCTGATCTGATCTCCCCCAGTAACACCAACATCTGATCTGATCTCCCCCAGTAACACCAACATCTGATCTGTTCTCCCCCAGTAACACCAACATCTGATCTCCCCCAGTAACACCAGCATCTGATCTGTTCTCCCCCAGTAACACCAGCATCTGATCTGATCTCCCCCAGTAACACCAGCATCTGATCAGTTCTCCCCCAGTAACACCAGCATCTGATCTGTTCTCCCCCAGTAACACCAGCATCTGATCTGATCTCCCCCAGTAACACCAACATCTGATCTGTTCTCCCCCAGTAACACCAACATCTGATCTCCCCCAGTAACACCAGCATCTGATCTGATCTCCCCCAGTAACACCAGCATCTGATCTGATCTCCCCCAGTAACACCAGCATCTGATCTGTTTCTGCTGAACTGGGAAACTGTGGCATGAGGTTTGAGAGTTTGTGGAAGTATTTCTCTCTCACCTCTGTAAATTTCTCACAGTGAAGGAGAAAGTGTGTCTCTGTCTCGACCTCACCCGTGTCACAGTGAGCACAGACTCCTTCATGTTTGTCTGTGTCGGCCTTTTTCTACGTTCAGACTGTGATCACGGAGTCTGTATTTGGTGAGGATCCGTCTCTGTTTTGGATCTCTCCCTCACCCTCTCTCCCTCTCTCTCTCTATATATATCCCTTCTATATTTGGGGTTGTTTAAAAGAATCGAACATCTTCTGTTAGTTTAGTTTTCTTTATACCACCACCATGGCAGGAAGAGATGTAGAAACCATCGCCCAAACACAGGAAGTCCAGCAACATGTTTCACAAAGCAACCGTCGGTCTAGTAGCCCAAAACTTTCTCTCATGAGGATTCTGCAGCACTCAGAAAGTCAGTAACTTCAAAGAATGCAACAGCTCATTTGCATAATTTGCCATGACACTTTCAAAACGTAGAATATTATAGTTATTATAGCCTTAACTTTCGGTTATCAAGAATGCCAAGTATACATTAATAACAGCGCACAGCTAAAGGAGAGACAAAGCGACTCGCATACAGTTATACAGAAACCACATATAGAAATGTACAAATGTCTTTGCATTAGACAACAAACTAACAAACCAAGTGGCATTTATTTTTAGGGTTGGGGATCTAACAGTTATAGATACACATGAGTTTTGTTGTTATCACTTGTATTTTCTAAAAGAATAAACGCATGAATGAAATGTGTTATCACATTATGTTTTTTTTAATATAATTTGATTTAATATATAGAAAAATATAGTAAAGTGACAAAAGCAATGTCTTCATTTAAACATCCATAAGATATTTGTAAGCGGTTATAAGACATTACAAGTCATGCCAGTAGTTATAAACATTACACATGCACAAAATATAAAATAACACACATTTAATGTACATTTTGAGATATTATGAAAAACGCGTGTAAAGCTACAAAGTTAAAATACATCAGAAACTGTAAATATGTCTGTTGATCACATGTAGCCAATAAAACATCAAACTGATTCTATACTGAACTCTATTCAATAAACTTTAATGTTTGTGCATCTTATTTATTAATAACATGATATAAGTGTGACTTGTATGTTTTGTATGTTATAAGTTTGTGTTATGACTGTTTATCTGATGTGTTATAACTGTTATAATGTTGTTATAATGCATTATACTCTAAAGTATAACTATGAAAAGGGAAGTCTTCTAATGTACTTATAACTGTAGTTATAATTACTTATAAGGTGTATTATGATATATTATGAATGCAGTATAATGCCTTTATTATGCATTATAAATATGGGCTTCATAAAAACGAATTTGTTTCATCTTCACTGTAGAAATCTAAAATGATCTCATAATTTGGTAACAGGCTGCTGAGGGCAATAAATGCAAATTTATTTGACAGAAAGATAGAACGCACTCACTTTTCAAGCAAAACATGAAAAATATGAAGTTTGTTTCTTACACTTAAAATTAGATAGCAAACAACATACTGTTCAAAATGAAGACAAAATATATTTCTGGTGGTAAAACGTTAGTGAAACAGGTTGATAGTAATTAAATGTGATGACCTCCAGCTGTGGTTCCTCTGCTAGGACACCTGTGGGAGCGGACTTCATACATCCAATAAAAATCACTGACACGGCAGTTAATCAGAATCAGAATGAGAATGAGCTTTATTGCCAAGTATGCTAACACAAGGAATTTGTCATGGTGACAGAAGCTTCCAGTGCAAATGCAACCGTATATACATACATACATACATGTGACAGGGCAGAGGGCAGGGCTTATCAGGCTAATCAAGCCTCCGAGAGGGATAAAGGCCGACTCTGGACAGTGGTGCGAAAGAGAGAGAGAGTTTACGGGCAGCTGTCCGTCCTATGTGTGTGTTTTTGTGTCTTTTGGTTTTACTTCTTTATTAAAACTATTATTTATATTGTCAAGCCGGTTCTCACCTCCTCTTTTCCCTTAATCCTTTTACAATGGTGCTGAAACAAGGGAAGGAGGAGGGATACACCGCTGTGTAGTTCTCGCCGCTACCATCCACCCCAATGGAGCAGCCGACCCCGAAGGGAGAAGAGGCTCCTAACCGACCACATGGAGCAGTCAGGGCCGCTGCAATGGGCAGAGGACCCCCCTGCCAGCCACTGAAATGCGGCGGGGTCTGAGACCGCCGACCACGAGCTGGGAGGCGCTCACTGCCGACTACATGGAGCAGGAGAAGCGCTGCCAGGAGCTGGGGAGACCCCTTCTGTTCCCCAAGAACACAGTGGGGTGTGTTCTTTGGGACAAAGACATAGTGGGCTGGGTGAGAAGGGTCCAGAGTGAGTTTACCAGCCCTTTTCCTCACTCTGGATGTGTACAGTTCTAGCAGGGTGGGTAGGGGAGCACCAATAATCCTCTCAGTAGTCCAGACTATCCTTTGAAGTCTTCTGACCTAGGACCGTTAGGACCTAAAGTCTGCTGTCATCTCCACTATATTAAGTGTGTTCAGCTCTAGGTTATTTTGACTGCACCAGACAGCCAGCTATTCAACTTCCCCCCTGTATGCAAACTCATCGTCATCTTGGATGAGACCGATGACTGTAGTGTTGTCTGCAAACTTCAGGAGCTTGACAGAGGGGTTCTAAGTGGTGCACTTATTTGTATACAGGGAGAAGAGTAGCAGGGAGAGTACAAATCCCTGGGGGGCACCAGTATTGATTATACATGTGCTGGAGGGGAATTTCCCCATTCTCACTAGCTGCTGCCTGTCTGTCAGAAAGCTGGTGATCCACTGACAGATAGATGTGGGAACAGGGAGTTGGGTTCATTTAGTCTATAGGAGAGCAGGGTTGATGGTGTTAAAAGCTGAACCTGAAGTCAACAAATAGTATCCTTGCATAAGTCCCAGGTCTGTCTAGATGTTGAAGTATGTAATGCAGTCCCATACTGGCTGCATTATCCACAGACCTCTTTGCTCAATAGACAAACTGCAGGGGATCCAGAAAGTGTTCAGTGATGTCCTTCAGGTGGGCCAACACCAGTCTCTCAAATGACTTCATGACCACAGACGTCAGAGCGACGGTTCTGTTGTCATTAAGTCCTGTGATTTTGGGTTTCTTTGGGATGATTGTGGAACATTTGAAGCAGCAGGGAAGATCTGTTGAAGATCAGTGTGAAGATGGGGCCAGCTGGTCAGCACAGGACTTTTGACAAGTGGGTGAAACACCGTCTGGGCCCTGTGCATTTCTTGTCTTCTGTTTCTGGAAGACCCGGCACACATCCTCTTCAGAGATCTTAAGTGCAGGTTGAGTAGCAGGAGAGGCGAAGAGGGGGGTTGCAGGAGGTGTAAATGTTTGTGTATTGTGAAGGTCAGAGCGGGTGTGGGGTGTGAGACTGGGCTTTACAAATCTACAGTAAAACTAATTTTGATCATCGGCCAATTGTTTCCCTACAGTGTTGGGGGATGGTGTCTTGTAGTTGATAAAGTCTTTCATGTCTTTTCACATTGATGCAGGGTCATTAGCTGAAAACTGTTTCAGCTTTTCAGAATAGATTATTTTAGCCACTCTGATCTCATTTGTCAGTCTGTTTTTGGCCTGATTATACACTATTTTATCCCCACTTCTGTAAGCATCCTCTTTGGCCTGACGAAGCTGCCTGAGTTTTGCATAGTCATTGAGCAAAAAATGGCTCAGAAAAGTTAAGTCAGCATCATTTGTGTGCAGATTCCACAAGATTTAATATTTTTATATCTAATGCAATGACATTAACACATTTTAAGTTTGACTTAAAGCTGAAGTGTGTAATTTCTGTGCCAAAAACTTCACCCCAAAAAAAACAACTTGCCCCGTATCCCATTTGTTGTACAAACGTACAGTCCCGCCTCAAACTCATGCCATTGGTTGAGTCAATGTTGCTGTGTCAGGCTGATTGGATTCTCAAAGAAATGGAAATGCTTTTAAAAGTGCCACAGAACAAAGTTGTGCACTTCTAGATGAAATCAACTTACAAATGGATTACTTATTGTGAACTCTGCATGATAAGATGGTATGCAGAAAGAGCTGCAACATAGAAAATAATCTTAAATACCAAATACTTCATGGGGCCAATGTAAGTGTAAAAAATAACAAAAAATATAACTAAAATTAATTTAGTAATAAAATACATTTATTATAAGTAAAATAAGGTTCAAACCATGCTATAATAAGCAAATGGTCATTTACAGCTGTGTAGGAGAACTGAACGACATTTCTATACTGAATCGTGTGGCGTATCTTGACATCGCTTCCACTGAGCATCACAGCAAATGCTGTGAAACAACAATTTGCCATATGTGAGAATCCAATGAACTGGCACCCTGCCATGCAAAGAAATGAAAAGAAAATAAAAAAACAGATAAAATCCAAGGCATCATTTTGTGGGGTCATTTGCAATATCAAACTCTGCGGACGTTGCCAAACATTTTCCTTTAAAACTCTTACAAATCAAGATTATGGAAAGAAAGTGCTTCTTAAGTGTTTGTTTACAATCTATTCGTTTTCTACTGTTTTGTGGGGGAGTTTGAGTTTTTTGTTCCTGGCAAGTAAAATCCACACCCACAGAACATGGACACAGCGAGATTTGATCTCACAACAGTTGGAATGAAGGATGTATTCTGTAGCCAATGAGCCAGAAGGCCACACTTTCACATAATGAAACTAATCACAGAACTGCTTTCCAGCAGCAGTGGAAAATGCAAAAGCCCACAAACTTGAAAGTGAAAACTAAGTTTTATATTAAATATTTTAGCTCTGTAGGCCAAAATTTAATTTTTGATGCCACAAAAAGCACATAAAGGCAGTATAAATGTAATCCATACGACTCCAGTGGTTTAATCCATGTCTTCAGAAGCAATGTGATAGGTGTGGGTGAGAAAAAGATCAATATTTGTCATTTTTTGCTAGACAGCAGAGAAGAATGTGAATCACCCAAACACAAGAAGAATGTGAAAGTGTTCTTCCACACCTATCACATTACTTCTGAAGATACTGATCGCTGTGCACGCTTACATAAATTTCTACAGTTAATGCGCCTGAAGTAGCTGTGATAGTTTCCAGTACCCCCACAAGGGCGCTGAGTAAATGCATAAACACTGCTTATAACATGCGGGACAAAGCACACTGATATATTGCTGCACTGATTTAAAAATGTTCACTTAAAAACTGATGTCATGAGAGAGACAGACAGACGGACAGATAGACAGACAGACAGGTGGACATGCAGATGGACAGACAGATATATAGATATACAGATTGATAGAGACAGACAGACAGACTGACAATGATAGACAGACAGACATATATTTGACAGACAGACAATAATAGATAAATAGATAGACAGACAGACATATATTCGACAGATAGACAGACAGACATATATTCAACAGACAGACATACATATATTTGACAGGCAGACAGACAGATATTCGACATACAGACATACAAACAGATAGATAGATAGATAGACAGACAGACATATATTTGACAGACAGACCCACAGATAGATAGATAGATAGATAGATAGATAGATAGACAGATAGACAGACAGACAGACAGACAGACAGATATATATGTCTATCTATCTATCTTCGACAGACAGACAGACAGATAGATATATAGATAGATAGATAGATAGATAGATAGATAGATAGACAGACAGACAGATAGATATATAGATAGATAGATAGATAGATAGATAGACAGACAGACATATATTCGACAGACAGACAGACAGACCCACAGATAGATAGATAGATAGATAGATAGATAGATAGATAGACAGACATATATTTGACAGACAGACAGACAGACAGATAGATAGATAGACAGACATATATTTGACAGACAGACAGACAGACCCACAGATAGATAGATAGATAGATAGATAGATAGACAGACAGACATATATTTGACAGACAGATAGACAGATAGATAGACAGACATATATTTGACAGACAGACAGACAGACCCACAGATAGATAGATAGATAGATAGAGACAGACAGACATATATTTGACAGACAGATATTCAACATACAGACAGATATTCGATAGACAGACATATATTTGACAGACAGACAGACAGATAGACAGACAGACATATATTCGACAGACAGACCCATAGATAGATAGACAGACAGACCCATAGATAGACAGACAGACAGACAGACAGGCATATATTCGACAGACGGACAGACAGATAGATAGATAGACAGATAGATAGATAGATAGATAGATAGATGCATTTAAGGGTTAACATTATTTTGTCATTACATAATTCCTAGACTTCCATTTGTGTTATTTTATAGTTTTTGTGGAAATGAGTAGGTGTGTCCAAACTTTTGAAAAGTAGTGTATATCTGTATCTCCTTCACGTGTATTACCCTACATGAGAGGACAGCTCATGAATAATTACATACATTACATTAGGTGTGTGCTGACAGAAGCTTCAAAGGCTCCTCATAAAACAATGTTTAATTGAGATTTTTTATGACATTCAGACTCAGAAGATTGATTTTATATCTGTGTAATGAGCAGGCTGAGGCATGTTATTTAAAGTGTATCATAAAGTTGTGTAGCCTTGTGTGCGTAACTGTCAGTGTTGTGAATAAATGACAGATCTGTGTGCCATAAGTGAGCAGTGCAGGCACATGCCCAGTCAAATCTGATCAACCATTGGCTAAAGACGGGTGAGGTAATTGCTGATGAACCGTAATGGTGACTGGGTAATATTACATCACACTTACTTAGTTAAACATGTTTTACAAACTTTTACAAACATGTTTTTGCCTGACTGTCATCCCCATTTATCATATAACTACACGTCTGGAATTTTAATGGTGCTCCGAGCGAAACTTTTGATGTCATTTTTGTTTGAACATCAAGCCCGACGTGTACACAACCTGTTTAGATGCATTAGTGGTTTATTGAAGGATTCCTCCTTTGTGTAATACCGTCATCTAGGTCACCATACCTAGAGGAACTGAAGTCATTAGTGATGCCAAACAGCACTGCTATAATTGGGCCTGTCTGTTTCCAGTTCAGGTGTTGACCAGGATCGGGGAGTAACAGAATACTTGTAACAGCGTTATGTAATCAGGATACATAAAAGGTAACTGCATTTCTCAACCTGGTCTCAAAGAATCACGCTACATACGTACACTTTTTTAGTTACAGTACTATTGCATGTATGCATGTGGCCTTAAGGTAATCCAAATCCTGTAAATAGTAATAGTCATTTTTAGGTTACTTTCTGGTGCCTTTCTTTCTTTGATGACATTTATGTGAGCTACTGTATAGGCTTTATTAATACATAATAAGCTAATTATTCGTTTGCATAAAACAAACCACACAGTGTGAGTCATTTACATATATTAGCTGCCTATAATACAGTAAATGTCATATATAAGAAATACTAATTATTAAAATTGAAACACTTGAGCAAAATCATTGCTTTCCATCATCCTCCATGTTGACACCACATGGACACATTTAATGCATATTGTCATTTTTTTGTATGTTATTGTACAATGAGAAAATAGCCCGTTTTTCATTAAAAATCCATTATTGGCAGCCAGCTGACTAACATGTAGTCTATAACGGTGCCAAAATAAGAGTTTCCCATGTTTCCTATCCTCTCTGACAATAAAACTTTTGAAAGTGTCGTATGCATCATAACGACTTCAGAAGTAAAGCTGCGTTCACACTGCCAGCGGCAAAACGACCTCATCTCACTCATTTTCAATGAGAGCTGCTGGCGACTTCCGGCAACACGAGCAACGGCGCTACCGGATGTGGGCGTGTCCAGTGAATTGACAAAGTTGAGAAATGAGACTTTTGGGAGCGACAGCCAATCCGAGAGAAGATGGTAGAGCTCACGTGATCCTAATATTTGAATAATAATATTAATAGTAAAGAAACATGCTGTGTAGACTCTGCACACACACCACTAGCAGCCTAACCGCCCGCTACTGGCGACATGCAGAGACAAAGTAGCTGGCAGTGTGAACGCAGCTTTAGAGGTAGTATAAATGTAATATTGTGATGTTTGTAACAAATGTACAGTATATGAATAGATTTTTTTGACCCATCTCTGCTGTTAAATAATGTGATTGAATTCTTCTCATTTACAGAGAAAATTTGGGGAAACGATGATGTCTTTATGTCCTGGAGACAGCGGGCCAGTGTGGCTGTCTGTTGTCATCAGTGCCAATGACAGGTTCTAGGTTCCGCTAAATGAGGGTCGAAGGTAAAGCACTTGCCAAGACTGTTGCTTAAATGTCCAAATGAAAAGTGGCGGCTCGGCACATTCTGATATGCCCTGGGACCTTCAGCCTCCGTCTCTGGAAAAAAATAAATACATAAATAAATAAATGACAAATAATATGCAGAAAATAAAGTGATATCTGGATTACCACATTAAGTACTTTCTTTAACCACCATCAACTTATAAAAGGGTTATTGAGACTTAATATAAGCTTGATTATCATTAATGAACTTTACATGGAGGAGGATCTTTTATTAAAAACTGTTTATACACACTGGCGTCAAAGAGTTTGGAATAATGTACAGATTTTGTTCTTATGGAAGGAAATTGGTACTTTTATTCACCAAAGTAGCATTCAACTGATCACAATGTATGAGGTAGGACATAAATAACATGAAAAATTACTATTACGATTTGGAAAAAATGTTCAGCACTTCTTAAACTACTTCAAAGAGTTCTCATCAAATATCCTCCACGTGCATCAATGACAGCTTTGCAGATCCTTGATATTCCAGTGGTCAGTTTGCCCAGATGCTCCGGTGACCTTTCACCCCACACTTCCTGTAGCACTTGACCTTTCACCCCACACTTCCTGTAGCACTTGACCTTTCACCCCACACTTCCTGTAGCACGTGACCTTTCACCCCACACTTCCTGTAGCACGTGACCTTTCACCCCACACTTCCTGTAGCACTTGACCTTTCACCCCACACTTCCTGTAGTACTTGACCTTTCACCCCACACTTCCTGTAGCACTTGCCATAGATGTGACTGTCTTGTGGGGCACTTCTCACACACCTTACAGTCTAGCTGATCCCACAAAAGCTCAATGGGGTTAAGATCCATAACACTCTTTTCCAATTATCTGTTGTCCAATGTCTGTGTTTCTTTGCCCACTCAAACCTTTTCTTTTTGTTTTCCTGTTTCAAAAGTGTCTTTCTTTGCAATTCTTCCCATAATCCTGCACCCCTGATCTTCTCCTCACTGTTGTACATGAAACTGGTGTTGAGCGGGTAGAATTCAATGAAGCTGTCAGCGGAGGACATGTGAGGCGTCTGTTTCTCAAACTAGAGACTCTGATGTACTTATCCTCTTGTTTAGTTGCACATCTTCCACATCTCTTTCTGTCCTTGTTAGAGACAGTTGTGCTTTGACTTTGAAGACTGTAGTTACACCTTTGGATGAAATCTTCAGTTTTTTGGCAATTTCAAGCATTGTATCCCCTTCATTCCTCAAAACAATGATTGACTGATGAGTTTCTAGAGAAAGCCGTTTCATTTTTGCCATTTTTGTCTAGATTTGATCAAATATTACTTTTTTCAAAAAGTGATGGTTTTACATCAGTAATGTCCCGACGATACTTTGTGATCAGTTGAATGCCACTTTGGTGAATTAAAGTACCATTTAAAGTAAAGTATTATTATGTTAACAATTACACAAATGCATTTTAATGTTCTTTGTTATGAAATTGACATGCATACATCCTACAATATTTGTTTTTTAGTAAATTTGCTAAGTGACATCTTTTGACCAGAATTAGATAATGTTTTTTCATGCTCTACTGCCAATATAAATATTATTTACAAGCAGCAATTAATGGGTTCAAGCTATAAATGGCCTTTTATGTACATATGCAAGCAATGTTAACCATTAATTACACAGTCCATTAGCACCTAAAACAATGATAAAGTGCTTTAATATTTCAGAACCATCCTGTTAGGTAGCACAGACATTCATGACTGTTATAGCGCCACCAAGATGCAGATGTGTGCCATTTGTGGTGATGATATCTCATTCCATTCAAGAGTTATAGCCATTTAAGTAAATGTGGAAATGGCCACTTTTGAAAGTTTTCCAAGGTGCACAGACCTTGATTGCACCATGGACAAACTGCATGCAAAATTGCAAGTTCATTGGACCAAGGGATCCATAGTTTGAGCCATTTTTAGATTTTTCTTATTATAGCGCCACCAAGAGGCAGAGGCGTGCAATTTGTTTTACGTCCTCAGAATCAACCTATACATATATGTACCAAATTTGGTGATAATATCCCATTCCATTCATGACGTATTATAAAAGTGGCCACACCCATATGTACATTTTGGCTCGTCGTTGTAAGGATTAATTCCTTTGAGAGCTTTTCATATTGATTCATACTCTGCTGAATCTTTCTGCACTGGTTTGGCTTCGATCGGGCGAATGGACTAGGACTATGTATTTACTTTTTTTTTTCTTCAAATAATCCAAAATAGCGGGGAAACGAAAGGGCGGTATTGCAAATGCAAAGGATGTTATTGCAAAAGACTGACCATGATGCACAGGAAAGAAATAATGGGCCGTACGATTTAAGAGTTATGGCGCAATTTGTATTTATTTTTTTCACAGTAGCACCGACCTTTGGCTGATTGGGCCGAGTCCATGCTAGCCAGCCAGAGTACTACCATTACCCAAAGTTGATCAGTTTTAGGGCAAAAAATAATTAAATAATATAATAATTATAATCCTTACAAATACTTGTGTCTGACGACTGTTTTTTGGAACCAAGTCAACTTGAATATTATATTTAATAACAACAATAATTATAATAGTAATATTATTATTATAACGGATATTAGTATTATTGTTATTATTAATATTATAACAACTATTATTGTTATTATGCCTATTATTATTAATATTATAATGACTATTATTATTGTTATTATTATTAATATTATAACAATTATTAATATTATGGATATTATAACAACTATTATAATTGTTATTATGCAGACAATTATTATTATTATTATTGTTATTATTATTATTACTATTATAACAACTATTATTATTATTATGATTAATATTATAATGACTATTATTATTATTATTGTTATTATTATTATTTTCGATATTATTATTATTATAATTATTATTATGATTATGATTATTATTATTATTATTATAATGACTATTATTATTGTTATTATTATTATGGATGTTATTATTATTAATATTATAATGACTATTATTATTGTTATTATTATTATGGATGTTATTATTATTAATATTATAATGACTATTATTCTTTTTATTATTGTTATTATTATAATGACTATTATTATTATGGATGTTATTATTATTAATATTATAATGACTATTATTATTGTTATTATTATTATGGATGTTATTATTATTAATATTATAATGACTATTATTCTTTTTATTATTGTTATTATTATAATGACTATTATTATTATGGATGTTATTATTATTAATATTATAATGACTAATATTATTATTATTATTATTATTATTATGGATATTATTATTATTATTATTATTATTATTATAATGACTATTATTATTATTATTATTATTATTATAACAACTATTATTATTATTATTATTATTATTATTATTATTATAATGACTATTATTATTATTATTATTATTATAACAACTATTATTATTATTATTATCATACTATAAAATAGTAATATATCAAGCTTCTATTTGGGCATAAGGTGAGCAGGAGCACCTTAGGAGTTTGTTTGTAGCAGCGTCACAACATCTGTATAATGTGCTCCTCATTTGATCATCTCCTCTGTCCACAAACACCCAGTGCTATGTATCGGCCAAATAGATCTGCAATTACACAAAAATGAAATGAAAGTGAATCTGGTGTGCTTTAAATATACCACGCTTATCGCACATAAGCAAACGGATCTGAAATCTGATCACATCTGTTAATCTGAGCACGAGATGGAGTTGTGGAGCACAGAATCGCTCTGAAAACACTGTAATAATGCACTGACCCAACACAGACAGGACAGTTATTGAATTAAGTCGCAGCCTTTTGCGGTTTAATATTAGCACAAGGTTTTCGCTAATATTTTGATTGATTGTGCAGCTCTACAAAATGCTGTTTAAATTAGTTTCATATGGAATGCCGTGTAACTCAAAGGAATGCTAAAACTAGTTAATGTGGACAGTTAAATAATCATGCTCGGGCCTTACTTTCGCTCTGAACAGCAGGTCTGCTCGGCAGTATGGATGGAGGGATGGGTGAAAGGAGGATGGACCAACAGGTTCACGAGAGGAAGACCGGTGACTGGCACAGCAGTGTCTGTCTAAGCTGCCCTCGCCCTCTGTAGTGCACCGGTTTCATGAAATGCTCCTTAGTGTTCATGCTGCAACGACAGCACCCAGTGAAGCCAATGGCTTATTAAACATTCATGAGGAGAAATCTGTTTTTCCTTTCTTTTCCTAAACACCGGCCCGGCTTCAAAGAGAAAGTGTGAAGGAGACCTTTCTATATTTATAAGTCCTTCTACAAATCCCCCTTCTGCTTGAGCAGTCGAGATATGAAGCATATGCGTCCATAAGGACCTGTGCTCCGATGAAGACCCTTCGCACACATTACAGTTGAATATTAAACCAGGCATCTGTGTCTTACTCCGACTACATTTTTAAGTCTACATTCACTGCTAGTCATCCCAAATTGACCCCAACATCAACAGACAAGCGCCTCGAACATGTGTACGTCTGCTCAACAACATGATCATGAGCAGTGTGCCGCAGAATTTTGTTTTGCTTAGCATTAAAAAGGGGATGTTTAACACCTTTTACTCATTAGCTTCTTCGAGATAGCAGATAAAAACATGGAAGTATAAAATTGGAAGTGATTTAAACACAGCAGTCACACTGTGTTTGTGTGTGTGTGTGTGTGTGTGTGTGTGTGAGAGAGAGAGTGAGTGTGTGTGTATGTGTTTGTGTGAGTGAGCACGTGTGTGTAAGTGTGGTTGTGTGTGTGTGTGTGAGAGTGTGTGTGTGAGAGCGAGTGTGTGTGTGTTTGTGAGTGAGTGTGTTGTGTGTGTGTGATCGAGCGTGTGTGTGTGAGTGTGTGTGTGTGTGTGTGTGCGAAAAGGGTGTGTGGACGTGTGTGTTTGAGCGAGTGTCTGTGTGACCGAGTGTGTGTGTGTGTGTGCGAGTGTGTGAGGGTGTGTGTGCGAGGGTGTGTATGTGTGCGAGTGTGTGTGTGTGTGTGTGTGTGAGCGAGTCTGTGAGTATGTGTGCGAGTGTGTGTGTGTGAGTGAGTGTGTGTGCGCGAGTGTGTGTGTGTGCGCAGGTGTGTGAGCGAGTGTATGTGTGTGTGTGCGAGTGTGTGTGAGAGCGAGTGTGTGTGCGAGTGTGTGTGAGAGCGAGTGTGTGTGCGAGTGTGTGTGCGAGTGAGTGTGCGAGCAAGTGTGTGTGTGTGTGTGTGTGAGTGTGTGAGCGAGTGTATGTGTGTGTGTGCGAGTGTGTGTGAGAGCGAGTGTGTGTGCGAGTGTGTGTGCGAGTGAGTGTGCGAGCAAGTGTGTGTGTGTGTGTGTGAGTGTGTGAGCGAGTGTGTGTGTGTGTGTGAGCGAGTCTGTGACCTTTAAACACCAAAATCACATGTACAGCTGTCGAAAGAATAATCACATCCACGGTAATGCACTCAATGTCATGACTCAAAAGTATATTTTTAACAAGTGCTTTTCCTTATAAAATGACACGGCAGTACACCTGACCGATCCAGAAAGCGTCTACATCTCTGTTATCCTTTCACCAATAGCCTTCTCCTTTTTTATCTCTGCAATCAGTCTATTTTCAGATGACAGTCACTTTCCACCAGGGAATATTCAGGGTTGTGTGGTAATTTCCTCTAAGAAGAGAGCGAGATGAGAGAAAGACAAATGTAGACCGAAAGTGCTGCATTATAACACAATATATCATTGTGCAGTCTGAATCCCAAAATTAATTTATAGAGCTCAGACACAGTGTCTCAAGGCTAGCTTCATGTGAACTAGAGTAAATGTAGAAGATGTTTAATCCCGTTTCTCCAAATATGGAATACCCAATTCCCACTACTTAGCAGGTCCTCATGGTGGAGCGGTTACTCTCCTCAATCAGGGTGGTGTCGCCTCCACTTCTGAGACCGTCAAGCAGCGCATCTTATCACGTGACTCGTTGTGCATGACACCGCGGAGACTCACAGCATGTGGAGACTCATGCTACTCTCCACGATCCACACACAACTCACCACACGCCCCATTGAGAGAACCACTAATCACCACCACGAGGAGGTTACCCCATGTGACTCCACCCTCCCTAGCAACCGGGACAATTTGGTTACCCCATGTGACTCTACCCTCCCTAGCAACCGGGAAAATTTGGTTACCCCATGTGACTCTACCCTCCCTAGCAACCGAGACAATTTGGTACACTCATGTGACTCAACCCTCCCTAGCAACCGGGACAATTTGGTTACCCCATGTGACTCTACCCTCCCTAGCAACCGGGCCAATTTGGTTACCCCATGTGACTCTACCCTCCCTAGCAACTGGGACAATTTGGTTACCCCATGTGACTCTACCCTCCCTAGCAACCGGGACAATTTGGTTACCCCATGTGACTCTACCCTCCCTAGCAACCAGCCCGATTTGGTTGCTAAGGAGACCTGACTGGAGTTACATTATAGTGACCACGAGGAGGTTACCCCATGTGACTCTACCCTCCCTAGCAACCGGGCCAATTTGGTTACCCCATTTGAGTCTACCCTCCCTAGCAACTGGGCCAATTTGGTTACCCAATGTGACTCTACCCTCCCTAGCAACCGGGCCAATTTGGTTACCCCATTTGAGTCTACCCTCCCTAGCAACTGGGCCAATTTGGTTACCCCATTTGAGTCTACCCTCCCTAGCAACTGGGCCAATTTGGTTACCCCATGTGACTCTACCCTCCCTAACAACCGGGCCAATTTGGTTACCCCATGTGACTCTACCCTCCCTAGCAACCGGGAAAATTTGGTTACCCCATGTGACTCCACCCTCCCTAGCAACCGGGACAATTTGGTTACCCCATGTGACTCTACCCTCCCTAGCAACCGGGACAATTTGGTTACCCCATGTGACTCTACCCTCCCTAGCAACCGGGAAAATTTGGTTACCCCATGTGACTCTACCCTCCCTAGCAACCGAGACAATTTGGTACACTCATGTGACTCAACCCTCCCTAGCAACCGGGACAATTTGGTTACCCCATGTGACTCTACCCTCCCTAGCAACCGGGCCAATTTGGTTACCCCATGTGACTCTACCCTCCCTAGCAACTGGGACAATTTGGTTACCCCATGTGACTCTACCCTCCCTAGCAACCGGGACAATTTTGTTACCCCATGTGACTCTACCCTCCCTAGCAACCAGCCCGATTCGGTTGCTAAGGAGACCTGACTGGAGTTACATTATTGTGACCACGAGGAGGTTACCCCATGTGACTCTACCCTCCCTAGCAACCGGGCCAATTTGGTTACCCCATTTGAGTCTACCCTCCCTAGCAACTGGGCCAATTTGGTTACCCCATGTGACTCTACCCTCCCTAACAACCGGGCCAATTTGGTTACCCCATGTGACTCTACCCTCCCTAGCAACCGGGAAAATTTGGTTACCCCATGTGACTCTACCCTCCCTAGCAACCAGCCCAATTCGGTTGCTAAGGAGACCTGACTGGAGTTACATTATAGTGACCATGAGGAGGTTACCCCATGTGACTCTACCCTCCCTAGCAACCGGGCCAATTTGGTTACCCCATGTGACTCTACCCTCCCTAACAACCGGGCCAATTTGGTTACCCCATGTGACTCTACCCTCCCTAGCAACCGGGACAATTTGGTTACCCCATGTGACTCTACCCTCCCTAGCAACCAGCCCAATTCGGTTGCTAAGGAGACCTGACTGGAGTTACATTATAGTGACCACGAGGAGGTTACCCCATGTGACTCTACCCTCCCTAGCAACCGGGCCAATTTGGTTACCCCATGTGACTCTACCCTCCCTAGCAACTGGGCCAATTTGGTTACCCCATTTGAGTCTACCCTCCCTAGCAACTGGGCCAATTTGGTTACCCCATGTGACTCTACCCTCCCTAGCAACCGGGCCAATTTGGTTACCCCATTTGAGTCTACCCTCCCTAGCAACTGGGCCAATTTGGTTACCCCATTTGAGTCTACCCTCCCTAGCAACTGGGCCAATTTGGTTACCCCATGTGACTCTACCCTCCCTAGCAACCGGGACAATTTGGTTACCCCATGTGACTCTACCCTCCCTAGCAACCGGGACAATTTGGTTACCCCATGTGACTCTACCCTCCCTAGCAACCGGGAAAATTTGGTTACCCCATGTGACTCTACCCTCCCTAGCAACCGAGACAATTTGGTACACTCATGTGACTCAACCCTCCCTAGCAACCGGGACAATTTGGTTACCCCATGTGACTCTACCCTCCCTAGCAACCGGGCCAATTTGGTTACCCCATGTGACTCTACCCTCCCTAGCAACTGGGACAATTTGGTTACCCCATGTGACTCTACCCTCCCTAGCAACCGGGACAATTTGGTTACCCCATGTGACTCTACCCTCCCTAGCAACCAGCCCGATTCGGTTGCTAAGGAGACCTGACTGGAGTTACATTATAGTGACCACGAGGAGGTTACCCCATGTGACTCTACCCTCCCTAGCAACCGGGCCAATTTGGTTACCCCATTTGAGTCTACCCTCCCTAGCAACTGGGCCAATTTGGTTACCCCATTTGAGTCTACCCTCCCTAGCAACTGGGCCAATTTGGTTACCCCATGTGACTCTACCCTCCCTAACAACCGGGCCAATTTGGTTACCCCATGTGACTCTACCCTCCCTAGCAACCGGGAAAATTTGGTTACCCCATGTGACTCTACCCTCCCTAGCAACCAGCCCAATTCGGTTGCTAAGGAGACCTGACTGGAGTTACATTACAGTGACCACGAGGAGGTTACCCCATGTGACTCTACCCTCCCTAGCAACCGGGCCAATTTGGTTACCCCATGTGACTCTACCCTCCCTAACAACCGGGCCAATTTGGTTACCCCATGTGACTCTACCCTCCCTAGCAACCGGGACAATTTGGTTACCCCATGTGACTCTACCCTCCCTAGCAACCAGCCCAATTCGGTTGCTAAGGAGACCTGACTGGAGTTACGTTATAGTGACCACGAGGAGGTTACCCCATGTGACTCTACCCTCCCTAGCAACCGGGCCAATTTGGTTACCCCATGTGACTCTACCCTCCCTAGCAACCGGGCCAATTTGGATACCCCATGTGACTCTACCCTCCCTAACAACCGGGCCAATTTGGTTACCCCATGTGACTCTACCCTCCCTAGCAACCGGGCCAATTTGGATACCCCATGTGACTCTACCCTCCCTAGCAACCAGCCCAATTCGGTTGCTAAGGAGACCTGACTGGAGTTACATTATAGTGACCACGAGGAGGTTACCCCATGTGACTCTACCCTCCCTAGCAACCGGGCCAATTTGGTTACCCCATTTGAGTCTACCCTCCCTAGCAACTGGGCCAATTTGGTTACCCCATTTGAGTCTACCCTCCCTAGCAACTGGGCCAATTTGGTTACCCCATGTGACTCTACCCTCCCTAACAACCGGGCCAATTTGGTTACCCCATGTGACTCTACCCTCCCTAGCAACCGGGACAATTTGGTTACCCCATGTGACTCCACCCTCCCTAGCAACCGGGACAATTTGGTTACCCCATGTGACTCTACCCTCCCTAGCAACCGGGACAATTTGGTTACCCCATGTGACTCTACCCTCCCTAGCAACCGAGACAATTTGGTACACTCATGTGACTCAACCCTCCCTAGCAACCGGGACAATTTGGTTACCCCATGTGACTCTACCCTCCCTAGCAACCGGGCCAATTTGGTTACCCCATGTGACTCTACCCTCCCTAGCAACCGGGACAATTTGGTTACCCCATGTGACTCTACCCTCCCTAGCAACCAGCCCGATTCGGTTGCTAAGGAGACCTGACTGGAGTTACATTATAGTGACCACGAGGAGGTTACCCCATGTGACTCTACCCTCCCTAGCAACCGGGCCAATTTGGTTACCCCATTTGAGTCTACCCTCCCTAGCAACTGGGCCAATTTGGTTACCCCATTTGAGTCTACCCTCCCTAGCAACTGGGCCAATTTGGTTACCCCATGTGACTCTACCCTCCCTAACAACCGGGCCAATTTGGTTACCCCATGTGACTCTACCCTCCCTAGCAACCGGGAAAATTTGGTTACCCCATGTGACTCTACCCTCCCTAGCAACCAGCCCAATTCGGTTGCTAAGGAGACCTGACTGGAGTTACATTATAGTGACCACGAGGAGGTTACCCCATGTGACTCTACCCTCCCTAGCAACCGGGCCAATTTGGTTACCCCATGTGACTCTACCCTCCCTAACAACCGGGCCAATTTGGTTACCCCATGTGACTCTACCCTCCCTAGCAACCGGGACAATTTGGTTACCCCATGTGACTCTACCCTCCCTAGCAACCAGCCCAATTCGGTTGCTAAGGAGACCTGACTGGAGTTACATTATAGTGACCACGAGGAGGTTACCCCATGTGACTCTACCCTCCCTAGCAACCGGGCCAATTTGGTTACCCCATGTGACTCTACCCTCCCTAGCAACCGGGCCAATTTGGATACCCCATGTGACTCTACCCTCCCTAACAACCGGGCCAATTTGGTTACCCCATGTGACTCTACCCTCCCTAGCAACCGGGCCAATTTGGTTGCTTAGGAGACCTGGCTGGGGTCACTCAGCACGCCCTGGATTCAAACTCGTGTCAATACTTGCTGAGATACCCTGACCCCCTAGTATAGTAACTTTAGTGCAACTATGGTATTTGTGGTAAAACATAGTAATGATTCAGGGAATAATAATAAAAAACTACGGTAATGAAAATAACTTAAACATGGTAAGTTTTATAGTAACACCATAGTTCATTTGTGGTACATATAGTGTGGTTTTTAAAGTTGGTCACATGGTTACTGCAGGTTTACTATAGTGAAATTATGGTAAGGGCTTTTTGGTGGAAATTATGTTCTTAAAAACATGTACTCCAAATACCATAGTTCAACTACTACTACAACTAAGCTTGGGTACTGTAGTAAAACCATCATTATTATTTGGAGGTAATGAATAAAGGTATTGCAAGGGAATGCAAACATTTTTTCATGCTGAGTGCTGTTTGTTATTTGCCATTTACACAAAGAATGAGTAGTTTTGCAGGCAGTTTCGACAGTTAAACAGACAATTCTACTTTACTTCCTCCATCACTGCATATTAGAGTTCAGACCATTAGGCTTTATTGACCAAAGTCTCTACAGCTGACACCTGAAAACATGCATCCCACACACTCTCTTCTCCCTGCAGCACTTTGAGAAGATGAAGGTACACCGGCATGTGGTTGTGCTGCAGGTCTGTGTCTCCTAGAACTGCGCTTGAGAGTATCAGGATAACTCCTGCATACTAAGCACTCGAAACAAAGAGCTGTCAAGCCTTCAAGAAAGCCTTCGCCTGAAATCCAAACAGAAATACAGAAAGAAAGCTGCTTTTTCTCACCTGTGTGTGTCGGTTAAAGAGAAAACAAGAGACGGAGAGAACTGGTGGGAATTAAAGGGATAGTTCACACAAAAAGAAAATTCTGCCATCATTTACTCACCCTCACACATCCGTATACCGTATATATCAGGGCGGCTCAATGGTTAGTACTGTCGCCTCACAGCAAGAAGGTCCTTGGTTCCAGTTCCAGCTCAACTAGGCCCTTTCTGTGTGGAGTTTGTATGTTCTCCCCGTGTTTACGTGGGTTTCCTCCGGGTGCTCCGGTTTCCCCCACAAGTCCAAAAACATGCAGGTTAAGTGAATTGGAGACTCTAAATTGCCCCGTGGGTGTCCCTCAGCCACTGGGGGTTGCATCAAGAAGGGCATCTGGCATAAAACTTCCAAATCAAATATATATATGTGGACTATAACAAAGTGGACCCTGCATCTATGTGGGACAAACGCTAAGAAAGATTCACGTTATACATCACAATATATATATATATATATATTATAATTTTTTTCTGGAAAACCAACAAAAATGGTTTACGTATAATATAACCATGTGATATTAGTGGACGATAAAAACCAAAAATGATATACAATTATTATATAACAATTATTCGTTCTTCGTGCCCAATAGGGTTTTCAAGTGGGGGGGAATCACCAAACTAGATCACGCCACCTTAAAGCACAGGGCACCCCCGGGCAGTCAAGTGCCCCCTGGTAGTCAAGGGCCCCTGGGTACTGGCCCCATTGGCCCTGTCGGTAATCCGTCCCTAGCAGTATAGAAAAATCTCTACTGGTTGGCATTTTAAACCATCACCATGATATACACTGATGAGCCAAAACATTATGACCACTCACAGGTGAAGTGAATAATGTTGATTATCTCCTAACAAGGCCACATGTGAAGGTCTGGGTAGATTAGATGGTAAGTGAACAATCAGTTCATGTAGTCACCATGTTGAAATGGGCAGGAGTAAAGACCTGAGCGACTTTGACAAGGGCCGAACTGTTATGGCCAGACGACTGGGTCAGAGCATCTCTGAAATGGCTTGTGGGGTGTTCCCGGTCAGCAGTGGTGAGTACCTACTTACAGTGCTCCAAGGAGGGACAAACCACAAACCCATCTGGTCTGAACAGACAGAAGGTCTACTGTGGCACAAGTCAGAAAATTGTAATGATGGTTACAGGAGGAATGTGCCAAAATACACAGTGCATCGCACACTGCTGCATATGGGGCTGTGTAGCCGCAGAGCGGTCAGAGTGCCCATGATGACCCCTGCCCACCATTGAAAGTGCCTACAATGGGCACACGAGTGTCGGAACTGGACCTTGGAGCAGTGGAAGAATATTTCCTGGTCCGATGAGTCCTGTCCGTGGATGGCCATGTATGTGCGACATTGCGCCAACCTGGGGAAGAGTTGGCATCGGGATGCACTGTGGGAAGACGGTGGAGGGAGTGTGATGGTCTGGGCGATATTCTGCAGGTGTCCGGCCATTCATGTGGACGTCAATTTGACACGTGCCACCTACCTAAACATGGTTGCAGACCAGGTACACCTCTTCATGTCAATGGTATTCCCTGATGGCAGTGGCCTCTTTCAGCAGGATAATGCACCTGATACACGGCACACATTGTTCAGGAATGGTTTGAGGAACGTGATGAAGAGTTCAAGGTGTTGACTTGGCCTCCAGATTCCCCAGATCTCAATCCGATTGAGCATCTGTGGGATGTGCTGGACCAAAACATCCAATCCACGGTGACTCCACCTCACAACTTACAGGACTTGAAGGATTTGACTTGGAATAACCCAGATGCGATTTGGGTGATCGAATCACAAGTGATACTGTTACCTAGCCATCTCGTTTGACCACTTGTGTTTGGATTTCGAAGGGAGGGTCTCTGTTTTGAAAACAACATAAATCAGTCGTGACATCAGTATATTACTGACTCAACTTTATATGTGCGTAGGTAGATCTAAGACACGCAAGTTCTTGCGAATGTATTTGCTTTTTCAAAATCGTACGGTTGTTATATTTTAAATCTGCATGTAACCACCAAAGTTTAAACTTGTGTGTGACAGCATCAGGTGATTGACAGCGAATAGGCAATAAGCCCAGTTTGGCCACATACCACATTCGACCACCTTCAAATGGGGTGAAATGGACAAATCTTAAAATGTTTTGGACCCCATTTACACCAGTCTTTAGTGTTATCCCCATGCAAACGGATCACCCAAAAATGCATATTAATATGAGGTGTAAACGGTGCCTAAGAGATACAACGAGAAAGAGCGAATGTTAGATTGAGATGGGCAGCAGCACTTAAAGCTCAGGGTTAGTCAATCAGGAGCAAGTTAGTAGATTAAACCCATTTAGAGGCAGCTGTTTGGAGGTGCTGTTGAAATAGAGTTGCTGGTCCAAAATGCCTAATTCATTACTGAACACTAATGCATATGCCAGCGCTAGATGCCACCACCACCTGCCCACAAAAACACAACCCTGAGAGGCAAGACAAAACGGCACTCACAAATCTCATCAAAAGCATGACGGAGGCGATGAGAGGAAGAGAGAGACACCCGGCCTAAACTATCACTGGATTGCTGGTTTTATCTGTTGCGGTGGCTCTGAATGTGGACAGACATCATAACAGCAGAGTCAGGACTGAAGGTCTCAGCTGAGAGCTCTGATGTCTGTGCTTCTCTGTGCAATGAGCGACAGCTGTAATCATTCAGCAGGAACTGTCAGTCTATTGAGTATGTTGCACTCCCAAGAATTCATTCCCAAATCTGATCAGCTGCACTCAAGCCAGAAATTGCATTCAGTGTAATTAAATCCAACTAATTAAAGAGCAGGAAAAAGTTGAATCCCATGACACTTGCTAAAATAAGAAAAATGACACCGATTTAAGATTAAGACAGAATGATCCAAAAAGTCAGAACAAATGCACAAACAATAGATAGACAGACAGAACGAGCAAACAAGCGACACATAGCTAGCTACACAGGCAGACAGACAGTCAATCGAACGATCAATAGATACTGAAGATAACAAATGATAAAAACGTAAAAAAACAAATGAATAAACAAACTAGAGCTAGATATACAGAAAGAGAAATAGAACGAACTAACAGACAAACAAACAAATGAAGGATATAAATATTGACAGAATGATAAAACAAATAGACGAATGACAGAATGAACAAATGAACATCAATATAATGATAGACAGAAATACGATAGAATGATAGAATGACAAACAAATGATAGCTATCTACATAGAGAGACAGAGCAAACAAACGAATGAATGATATATAACAAAGAATAATAGAATGAACAAACAAACAATAGACAGACAGACAAACAAATAAATGCATGAACAAGCGATAGATAGACATACAGATAGAACAAATGAATGATAGAGAATGACAGAGCAATAGAACGACAAACAAATGATAGATAGGTACACAGACAGAATGACCAAACAATAGATAGACAAACAGAACGATCGATCAATCACTAGACAGACAGAGAGAGAGAGAGAGAGACGGAGAGACAGACAGAGAGAGAGAGAGAGACGGAGAGACGGACGGAGAGAGAGAGAGAGACGGAGAGACGGACGGACGGACAGACAGATATATAGATAGAGACAGACAGACAGACAGACAGATGATAGATAGATAGATAGATAAAGACATCAGACAGACAGACAGACAGATATATAGATAGAGACAGACAGACAGACAGACAGATGATAGATAGATAGACAGATAGATAGATACAGACAGACAAACAGACAGATAGATAAATAGACAGATAGTTAGATATATGATAGACAGACAGACAGACAGATGATAGATAGATAGATAGATAGATAGACAGATAGATAGACAGATAGATGATAGATAGATAGATAGATAGATACAGACAGACAGACAAACAGACAGATATATAGACAGATAGTTAGATATTTGATAGACAGACAGACAGATAGATAGATAGATAGATAGATACAGACAGACAGACAAACAGACAGATATATAGACAGATAGTTAGATATTTGATAGACAGACAGACAGACAGACAGATAGATAGATAGACAGATAGATAGATATATAGACAGACAGACAGATAGACAGACAGACAGACAGACAACCAAACAATAGATTGATAGAGAAACAGAACAATTGATCGATCGCTAGATGTGATAGACAGAATGGTTGAACAAATGATAGATTGAACAAATAAATGAATGAGCAAACAATTTATAAATACACAAACAGATCACAGCTGACTGGATGGACAAAAAAACAAATTAACAAACAAATGAACAAAACATAGACAGATGATGGATACAGATCAAATGAACACAACAATGAGATTAAGAAGGTTAGCGAGTCACAATCGAGGTAATTTACATGCACAACTCAAAAGAAAATTACATAGCAAAATTCTGTTTAACACACAAGTTTTACTAATTGAGGATTAAGGAATGTTTCTTAGATACACACGCGCACACACACACACACACTCACGCACACACACACACACACACACAGATGCGCGCGCGCGCACACTCACGCACACACACAGATACGCGCGCGCACACACACACTCTCACACACAGAGACGCATGCACATACACTATCTCACACACACACACACACAAACACACACATAGATTAACACACACACACACACACACACACACACACACACTCACGCACACACTCTCTCACACACACACACACACTCACACTGTCTCACACACACACACACTCTCTCACACACACAGACACACAGAGACGCACGCACATACACTATCTCACACACACACGCACGCACATACACTATCTCACACACACACACACACACACACACACACTCTCTCACACACACACACACACTCTCTCACACACACACACACACACACAGATATACACACACAAACACACACATTCACTCACATGCACACCCGCATGCACACTCACACTCTCTCACACACACTCTCACACACACACACACACACAGATAGATACACACACAAACACACACAGATAGATACACACACACACACACACACAGATAGATACACACACACACACACACACACACACTCTCACACACACTGTTCGGTTCTTTAAGAATCTCCCCACCGAACGGGGCGTCAGCAGAGGACACGTTGTTATAACTCGTTGTGGCTTTTTATTTACTCTGATTAATTTTCCACATACAATTAATTAGTCCACAAATAGGAGGTTATAAACCTGTAGAAATAAATAGGCAATGGTGTAAACAACATTTAACCACATGCACAATATACTATAATACTGAATACACAAATATATATATATATATATATATATATATATATATATATATATAATTTATAGTCAGTATTTACTTTTATAAATATTATACAAATAAATATAAATTCCAATATAATCAGTATTTAATATTATATTATACTTACTGTTTGAACTGAATGACTAAACAAAGCATATATTCATCTAAACACAGAAATGCAACAATTTCACACAAACACTAAATATACATCAATGTCAATGTTACACATTAAACCAATAGCCCAAACCCACAAAAAGTGTCCTCAGTATGTTGGCCTAAAGTGAAAAATAGTGAGTGTAGTTTTAAGTAGTAACGCTGAGCATAGCAACCCATTACCAATGTAAAGCGATTAACTACGTTACCCATCCAGCACCGCAAACAGGAAGTAACTCGGGTGACAGTGAAACGCTCCAATTTTTAAACATTTGCTGGAATATAACCACGGATACTATCGAGCCGACAACGTTAAAGAGACAAACAAACTTAAAACCGCAGCTCAATAGATAGAAACAGCAGCTTACCAGTGGCGCATCTCTCCTGACGAGACAACATGCCCAAACTAGTATTCGCTCCTGCTTACAGCCCGTGCTCATTCATTATTGGACTAACACACTGTTTTGGGATGGGATTGGCCCGTCTTTCAATCAGGGAAGTGAACCTCCCACCTATTTACCTGCGTTACATTTCTGCTGAACACCCGTGACATAGTGAACACGACACCTCCCACTTGACCGACTAATCATGTGATTCAAGGCGGTCACAGACAAACCATTACATTACACCACATAGCTTTTTTCTTTTTTTTTTTTTTTTTTCAATCTTTTTTTTCAATATTTGATTATGAAGAATAGGACACCATTGTCACTGTTCAGATCCCTCCACTGACAGATGGATGGTATTCTGCCAGGTTTGGTCATACGGGTATGTACTCTTCATTTTCCGTAAATGGTGGTGCAAATGGTGGCGAAGGCAGCATAAAGGTCTTGGAGTCACTGGTTTCCCACAGGGATGAGAACTACCAGTCTTCTCACATCTCTCCGCAGGATGACTGAGGTCAGCTGCTGAGGGTTCCTCTTAAGTTGCCCAACTATTAGGGAGGCAGGGGGGCCTGCACACGTCTTAACGTCTGCATCTCTCACAAGTCCTTTCTTATCAGGGTACACGGCCAGGATCCGTCCGAGCCGGAATTGCCCTCGCAGTGCGTTTTGATCAGCAATCCAAACAATGTCACCGATTGCTACATTCCTTTGGGTCCGGTGCCACTTTGGCCGAACGAATAAGTTAGGTCCGGCAAGTTCACTCCACTTCTTCCAGAACATATCCACACCAATCTGGATGGATCTGAGACGGCGCCAGGGATGGGTACACAAGTCAATTCCTCTTGTATCTCCTCCTTGCCTGGTCCTCCCGAGAAGCAGAGTATTGGGGGTCAAGTACTCTATAGAGTCTTCTTGTTCTTGTGCCCTGGCGTCAATCGGCCTTTCATTGGTGAGGTTAGCTGCCTGGTAGAAGAGGGTTTGGAGTTCACCCCAGGTGAGTGAGCTTGTTGTCCCTCCAAGGCTAGTGAGAGCCCTTTTTATGAGCTTAACTGCAGCTTCCGCAGCCCCATTGCGATGAGGTGCATCAGCCGGATGAAAGTTCCATGCCCACACTGTCCCATTCTTGGCGGCTTTGTCCTCTATGGATGCTTCCCGTAAGGTAGCTAAGTACCCATGCAAATCTTGTAAGGCGGGTTTAGCTCCAATAAAATTGGTTCCCCTATCTGACCACAATTTTTTGGGATGGCCTCTCAACGCTACAAAGCGAAAGTACGTTTGGAGAAAGCTTTCAGATGATTGGTCGTCAACGAGGTCCACATGAACTGCCCTTGATGCCATACAACAGAATACTATTCCCCAGACTTTTTTTCCTGTTCTTTTCTTGACCGCATCCTTGATTTCGAAGGGGCCAAAGAGGTCAAGTGTGGTATACTCAAATGGGTTAGCACGCTGTGAGCGTTCTGGCGGCAGATCACTCATCATCTGCTGGCACATCTTCCCTTTCAGTTTGCGACATGTAATACAGTCGTTCGCAACTTTCTTTACTATCCTCCGACCTTGCACAATCCATGCTTTCCTCCTGGTGCGCAGAAGTGTGGCAGCAACACCTTCATGGTTCTCGTCATGAGCTTCTCTTGACAGTAGTGTTGCTAGCCATGAACGAAATGGAATTAAAGGAACAGCTGTTCCATCTTCTTTCCAACACTGGATTCGTCCTCCACAGAGAAGGATTCCTGTGCTCTTGTCCTTGTGGACCACCAAGCGGTTCAGTGTTGAGTCCAGGAACTGAGTACCATCTTGGACTGCGAGAACCAGGTCTCGGAAAGCTTGCGCTCTCTCCTCAATAGACAGGACAGAGTGGTTTGCCTCCCGCTTTGACGAGTCTGGTACCTGGCGTTTTCTCAGCCAGGTTTCTGCAGCCCATCGAGTCCAGGCTATGGAACCACACAGCTTGGACAGAGAACTGAAACGTTGAGGTTCCACAAGTCGCACCAGTCCATTTGCCCAGGGCTTTCTCTGTCTGTCTGCCGCTGATGTAGCACCCGGGACAGCAGGTGATGTCAGTCTACTGTTAACTCTTTCATGCTTGAGGTTAGCCTTGATGTCAGGCCTGTTGAGGCCAGTTTTTTCTTTTGAATGGGCCCTGGTGACCACTGCTGAAAAGGCTTTCCGCTGAAGTTTTCCCACATCTTCAGCAGCAGAGGGTATAATCTCACTGGCCATCTTCATAGGCCAGTCGGTCTTGGGCAATTTCAGGAACTCAGGGCCTTGCTGCCACTCTGACTCTTCGTTAAGTTCTTCAGGAGTTGCACCTCTAGTAAGTATGTCAGCAATGTTTCGTCTGCCTTCAATCCACCTCCAATCCTCCACATGTCCGGCTTTCTGAATCTCACCGATTCGATTTGCGAAAAAGGTCTGGAAGCCATAGCTGTCCTTTTGGATGGCTGCCAGGATTGTTTGGCTGTCCACGAAGTGAATCCATTGCTTGACTTTAATGTGGCAGTGTTTCTCAAAATATTTTTTTAGGCGGGTAGCGAAAACCGCGCCACAAAGTTCCGCTTTGATCACATCTCCCTTTTGGTCGAGAGGGGTGAGTTTAGCCTTGGATTCCACCAACTTCATTACAACTTTGTTTTGGGTTTCCCATCGCAGGTAGAGTACCGCTCCATAAGAGGATTCGCTTCCATCTGAGAATGTGATCCCTGTTGGTGGGCCTACGGCTCCAGGCGGCGTGAGGCTTCTCTCAAACTTTAAGTCTCACGAATTCTTCAAAGAGCGTTATTGCGGCTTCTCGAAGTTTTAGTGAGAGAGGGGCATCCCATGTGTCTTTAGCTGGATTGTCCTTGCCAGCTTCCTGGAATGATTCTCGTACCAACATCACTCCCTTCTGTTTGGCTGGAGAGGCAAAACCAACCGGGTCGTAAA
Organism: Moxostoma hubbsi; assembly: GCA_032164185.1. NCBI lineage: Eukaryota > Metazoa > Chordata > Actinopteri > Cypriniformes > Catostomidae > Moxostoma > Moxostoma hubbsi. The sequence goes on from JAVLUX010000019.1 coordinate 646,675, forward strand.
ATGCGGCAATCTGACTAAGTAGTATGCGTCGGGTAAGGGGATTTGGTGTTCCTTCCCTAACATCCTCCATGCTCAGATTAAGTCCTGTCCTCATTTTCCCTCTTTTCTTAGAGAAGTTGATAGAAGTCAGCAACCGAAGCTTGTCAGTCTCAGGTTCATAGCCGACCCCAAGTGCTTTGTTCTCCCCATCATGCATTTGGTTGGGCAGTACCAAGGTCCTGGGTACAGTTGCTTCAGCAGGGGCTCCACTCCTCCCACTTTGGCGTGATAGAACCCATGGTTTAAGGAAGAAGCCTCCCGCTTTCAAAATCTCCTCTACCCCTTTGGTGATTCTTTCCAGCGTCTTGAGGTCATCGTGTGAGGTCAGGATGTCATCCACATAGCTGTCCTCAGTCAGAGCTCGCCGTTCTTCAATCATATCAGCAAACTGAGGAAGGTTGGCTGTCTCCCTCATTGCAACTTGGGCGATACATCCTGCGGGTTTATCACCGATATTAACTCTGACGACTACAAACACCTCAATGTCGTCCTCAGGGTTGTCTCTCCAAAGAAAGCGGTGGAGGTGAACTTCATCATCTTTCAGCCATACTGAGTTATACATCTTTTTTACGTCACCCAGTGCGGCATGGAGTCCACTCCTGAACCTCAGAAGGACACCTTTGATGGAATTGAGTACCTCGGGATCCTTGTGAAGGAGATCATTTAGACTTATGCCTCGGAACTCTTGGCTACTATTCCACACAATTCTCACTGGGGTTGAGGAGGAGTGAGGGTTCGGTGCAACCAGATGGCTGATGTACCATTTAGGTCCTTCCCAGTTGTTAATTTCCTCCCTTGTGAGTTTTGCAGCAGCCCCTCTTGAAACCATTTCATGTATTTGTTTTTTGTATGCAGCCTTCCACACAGGTTCCTTTTCCAGACGCTTCTCAGTGTTTCTGAAGGTTGCCTCCACAGCCTGCCGATTGTCTGGCAGTGTTGTGAGGTCTATCCTCCAGGGATAAGCTGCGTCCCAGTGGGGAGTGTTGCTGTGTTTGTCCGCCAGTACGTATGTTAGACATTCTTTTATCTTTTCCAAGTCCCGCTCTTCCTTGAGGGTCATTTCTTTTCCTCCAGGGGGGCACCTACCACACTTGCAGCCGCCACATTGAGGACTGCACGCAGCTCCGATGCTGTCCCACCTGAACCACTCGAAGACCTCTTTGTTAGCGGTTGCGGTGCTCCGGATAAGCACATTTCCTTCCTCTTCTTGAGGTATGATGGTTTCTTTATACGCCATCGAGGCTGATCTCATGGTCCTTGCAAGGTGAGTTTCAGAGCGATACACAGCTAGGTCGACTGTCTCAAAGAGATCGGGATGGGTTCCCCCAACAGTCTTTCCCAGCGGGCCATCCCAGAGGACGAGGTCTCCCACAATTTTGATTGGCTGGGGAACAAGACGACCTTCCCGGTGACTAATAAGGAGGTCAATCTTTGTGGGACGGACCAGTTCGTCTCTGGGTACATTTGGGAAGAACTTCTGCAATTGCGTAGCAGTGACTGATTTAGTCACCTCCGCGATGTTTTCCAAGCCATAGCAGAGAATTCTATGCTCTGCCACTTTTCCCTTGGATGTCTTTACCTTCAACCGCAGGGAATATCTTTTGGTCAGGACAGTCTTCTTCATCCCCCCGACTCCATGGACTATAAGCCTGATGTTCTCACCGCACAGTCCAAGGCGATCGGCTGTTTCATTTGTGATATAATTGGTGTCAGATGCGAGGTCGATTAGGGAGCCAATAAGGCAACCCGAGTTTGTCGTTACTTCCATCAGCATCATCACCACTGGATGTTCTTGCAGTCCATCTCCAGCCTTGGCACATACAGTTGATGATATTTTGTTTGAGAACACATTCTTGTATTTCTCTCTTTGTTCTGGTGTAAGCTCTGCCAGAAACTCTTCTTGTTTGTTGGTTAGGCCAAGTTTCTTTCCTCCAATTTTTATGGTGCTCTGCTCCTCACTGCTGCTGTCCTTCTTTGAAGTCAGTGACTTAGGACACAGAAGGTAATTGTGGTCCGACACCCCTCCTTTCCGACAGTCTACCTTTGGGCAGAGGTATCTGGGTGTACATCCTGTCCCATCCTTGGGGTGGGGCCGCAAACACTTGGAGCACAATCCTAGCTTCTTCACATGGGCCCTTTTTCTTAAGAGATCTTCCTCCCTGAAGACCTTGCACGCAAATAGCTTGCCGGAATGGGAGTCATCTTCACATACAGTGCAGCTGGGATAGTCGTCCTTCTGACCTGCTGTGGATTTAGTGAAAGCTTTCCTCCCTCTCTTATCTGGGTAGTCTGCAGCACCCTTTTCCACAGGGCCTTTATCTACAGGGCTTGGCTCCAACTGGTCCAACTCCTCAAGAATCTCCTCCTGCTTCTTCAAGAATCCTAGGAGGCAATCAAAATGATGCAGTGGAGAGAACCTGTTTGCTGGGTCAGTTTTGTGCATAATCCACTCCTTCTTGAGTGAACTGGGAAGCTTGCTTTCAAGAGATTGAGCAACAACACGGTTCTTCATGGCGTCTTCTTCACCAAGAATCTGGAGGTTGCACAGTGCCCTTTCCACAGCCTGGATCAATTCAATGGTTCTTCTTGGATTGTTTCCTTTGACGGGGGGAAGAGACTGGACCTCGTTGGTGATCATTAGGACTATTTTCGCTCTGTTCCCATATTTGCTGTCCAGTAGCCTGAACATATCATCGGTGGATCCACAGCTAGATAGGACGAGATCCTTCTTGACCTTTTCGTGGAGACTATTTAATAAGTGGAACTTTTTTATACATTCCACACCTTGTGGGTTACCCAATTCTTGTAGGTCCTCCCACTCAGTCTTCCAGCGGTAATAGTCCCTCATGTCACCAGAGAAAGTGGGTAGTCGTGCTTTTTCAAGGCTGATTTGAGGCTTGAGATTAGAGTTTCCTTTGGTTCTTTCTGGGCTGCTTTGCTGTAAGAGGGGCCGGGTGTCCATGTTTAATGCTCCCGTGTACCTTTTGGGCTTCAGCTTGCGATCGGCAGACATGTCAGAGAGAGAGAGGAAAGAAGCATCTTGTATTGGATCCCCAACCACGCTGCTATCATCTCCCAGGTTTCTTTCTCTAGCCTTTACTTGGTCTGCTTCGTCCTCCTCCAGTTTGTCAGACAATGCCAGGACCCTTTTATTTAGTGTCTTGTGTCGTGTCCTGAGATCTAATGCCTTCGGACCAGGAACCAACTCCTTCCACTCTACTAACATTTCTTTGAGTTCAACGACCTCTCTTTCAAGACCTCTATTCCTTAGCCTGCGGTCCTTGATTGACTTCCGAGGGTTAACCTCCTCTTCCTCTGCCTGAGTGATGGCCGACTCAGCTGTTTTAGCCTGCTTGAAAAACGCCTCCTCTGCATAACTGGTCCAGAAAGTTCCCTGGGTGGCTATCTTTACCTCAAGGAACCTGTTCTCACACTCCGCTGTCTTTTCATCAATTTGGTTTGCCGATTCTATGATCTCTTCATCCGTTGACTCCCTCAGGGCTTCAGCATAATCATGTCCCGCATCTATGACTTTAGAAAAATCCGTCCTGAAAATCTTCCATTCCCTGAGAACTTCAGTTGGTTCCAAGAGTCCCGGTTTGGTGAGAGCATGAGCCCTTTTGGTGAATGAAGCCTGTGCTCTTGATCGCACACTTTTAAGCCTTTCCAAGTCTGCCATTGTTACTTCCTTTGTGTTGACTAGGGAGCGGTCACTGCCAATGTATATTCACGCTCCTTTATCCTTGATCAACGGGTAGTTTGATTTATGATAAACTTGGTTCAGTCAAGGTAGTGAGAGGCCAGCTGGGTTGATTGAGCTTCCTTAATGAAACAATCCGTGGCTGTTTTTGCTGCACTCAGTCCAGTGGGCCGTGGTTTATAACTGTTCGGTTCTTTAAGAATCTCCCCACCGAACGGGGCGTCAGGAGAGGACACATTGTTATAACTCGTTGTGGCTTTTTATTTACTCTGATTAATTTTCCACATACAATTAATTAGTCCACAAATAGCAGGTTATAAACCTGTAGAAATAAATAGGCAATGGTGTAAACAACATTTAACCACATGCACAATATACTATAATACTGAATACACAAATATAATATATATATATATATATATATATATATATAAAAAATTTATAGTCAGTATTTACTTTTATAAATATTATACAAATAAATAAATATAAATTCCAATATAATCAGTATTTAATATTATAATATACTTAATGTTTGAACTGAATGACTAAACAAAGCATATATTCATCTAAACACAGAAATGCAACAATTTCACACAAACACTAAATATACATCAATGTCAATGTTACACATTAAACCAATAGCCCAAACCCACAAAAGGTGTCCTCAGTATGTTGGCCTAAAGTGAAAAATAGTGAGTGTAGTTTTAAGTAGTAACGCTGAGCATAGCAACCCATTACCAATGTAAAGCGATTAACTACGTTACCCATCCAGCACCGCAAACAGGAAGTAACTCGGGTGACAGTGAAACGCTCCAATTTTTAAACATTTGCTGGAATATAACCACGGATACTATCGAGCCGACAACGTTAAAGAGACAAACAAACTTAAAACCGCAGCTCAATAGATAGAAACAGCAGCTTACCAGTGGCGCATCTCTCCTGACGAGACAACATGCCCAAACTAGTATTCGCTCCTGCTAACAGCCCGTGCTCATTCATTATTGGACTAACACACTGTTTTGGGATTTTACTGGTCCACGTTTTTTCTTTTGATTGGCCCGTCTTTCAATCAGGGAAGTGAACCTCCCACCTATTTACCTGCGTTACATTTCTGCTGAACACCCGTGACATAGTGAACGCGACACACACTCTCACAAACACACACTCTCTCTCACACACACACACATACACACACACACTCTCTCACACACACCCGCACGCCCACACTCTCTCACACACACACACACACACACTCACACACTCTCTCTCTCTCACACACACACACACACACTCTCTCACACACACGCACACCCGCACACACACACGCACACTCTCTCACACACACACGCACTCTCACACACACACACAGATACGCACACGCACGCACACACACACACACACATACACTCTCTCTCACACACACACACACACAAACACACACATAGATTAACACACACTCACGCACACTCACACGCACACACACACACACACTCTCTCTCTCTCTAACACACACACACATTTATATATACTTTATTTGATTCCACATTACAAGTCATTTCATTAGGAATCAAATTTTTTTGAATAATCCAACAGATTAAAACAAATAAGCACTTTGTTATGTATCACAACAGTTCTATGGGTACAGGAAACATCGTCTTTTCCAGATAAACATGCTTCCTGTAGTTGCTGAGATTGAGCAGTACTTTGCCAACTGTTTGGCCCCTGTTTTAGAAATCCCCCCAATGCGAAGTCCACGGACCGCCAGCCTGTGTACATGACCTAGGCTACCAAACACCAGCACAATAAGCTGCATTTGTATCCAAAGTTATCAATGGTTGATATCAATGACTGATATTTTAGAATCTTAGAGCAGTAAGAGTCCTCCATAAACAAGTCAAATGCACATGACTCCTCAAATATTGTAACTTTTTTGCCATTTTGAGAGATGATAACAATGTCGGGTGTATTAGCAATTCCTAAAAAGTGTTTGCAGGTGAGTTAAACCATTCGGACTGTACAGTAGTGTGTTTAAAAATCTGCTCATCAGCCACGCAGGGAATCTGAGCAGCAATGAGGTCCACAAGCCTGTCATGTCTGGCAATATATAGTCCTTTAAGTGATGAACAGCTGTTCATGATGTGGGCTACTGACTCCAGGTGTTGAGGGAGGGTATGCAGCATGCAGAGCGGGGAATGGATGGATGGAAACCACAATAATAAGTTGTATTTTGTAGGAAGAACCTGCAGACGTGCTTTGACACAGAAAGTGAGGATCTCCTCACTGATGGTGGCATTGCTGTAGATGGTGTGTGATACGGAGTGATCCGCGCAGGGCAGTTTTGCCAACTTTCCCTGAAGTCTCAAATTGGACCAATACTCCATATTTTGGGCTCTGTGAATAAACAAGAGAGTCTGCCGTGATGTTCTGGGCTGGAGCAGGTGAACAGTGTTGTTATGGTGCAGCCTGGCTTCCACGATGACAGATGGGTCCTCTACGACAGCATTAGAGACCTCTACACACACACACACACTCACACACACACACACACACACGCACACTCACACTCTCTCACACTCTCTCACACACACACACACACTCTCTCTCACACACACACACACATACTCTCTCACACACACACACACACACACATAGATATACACACACACACACACACACACACACACACACACACACACACACACACACTCACTCCCACACACACACACACTCTCACACACACACACAGATAGATACACACACACACACTCTCACACACACACGCACAGACTCACACTCTCTCTCACACACACACACACACACACACTCTCTCACACACACACACTCTCTCACACACACAGTCTCACACACATACACACACACACACACACACACACACACACACACACACACACACACTCTCTCACTCACACACACGCACACAATCACACTCACACACGCACACGCACACACACACACACGTACGCACGCACACACACACACACAGCATATCTGCTCCTCTGTCTGTGGTTATGCTCCTGACATTGCAACTCTTTACAGGATTGTTATGCTTGCAGGCGTGCAAGCTTGATTAGTTTGAAATGAATGCAAATTAATTAATTATCATATTAAGACAAAACAAGATTGAAAGTCAATTTTATGGCCCCGGGAGTTCAAAAGGGAACTGACAGCCTTGTCAACACCGGCTGTGTACAGATGAACAGGTGAGCTGCAGCGTTTGTTCTTCAGTAACTTATCTCACCCCTTCTTAAAAGCAAACGGAGTGACATTTTGCTGAACTTTGAGCAGTAATGGCCACTGTGTACTAATGAATGTCACAGCGACTGCCCTTGGCATTTAGTCACGACTGTAATATCAGTGGTTTGCTGTTCTTAGAACTTAATTTCTTCTCAAAGTAACCTATGAACCAAACCATCCTGTTCATGGGGAATTCCACGCTCAGTTTTACTGTTCTCCAAACTACCGTATAACCTTATAGGAATATATGAAGACGTATTGAGACATGAAACAGGTGCAATACAATTATCATTAAAACATACAAAATACCAAATCTTTCCAAGGCTGGAGTTTTGACATAAGTGGGATGAACTTGATTAAGCACCAATCACCATTACTGTTGCTAATGCAGTACTTCAGGGATTTGATCAAACCATTAACCCTTTGTTTCATAAAATTCTGTCCAGACTTTCCATTACAGTGAGTGAAGGTTCATTAGATCGAAAATAGGCCGAAAATAATGCAGAAAATATCTCTGCTTAATTGAATAAAAGTTCATGTTTAATATAAAACCCTCATTTAAATGCTGATCACTGACCCAATGTTAAGCTCTAATCTCCATGGTTACTGATGCCACATTTAGAGCCAGTTTCAAAATGTCAATGGGCAAAGCATGGTTTGTTGACTTATTAGTGTCCTATAGATTGTCACTTAATTAGCACTCGAGGCACATCCAATTCAGCAATACTCTCATCGAAGGGAAATCACTGATTCGTTTTAGATTTAATATTAGGCTATTAAAGTGTTGCACATTCAATCTTGGCGACCCTTATCAATTCCAATTGGTTATTGGAGCGCCAGCCGATCAGTAACGTACATCATTCACCTCAACTATTTCCCAGTTATCAGTGGTGTGACAGAAAGCAACTGCAGATCTAGAAAGGATCAATAGTTGTAGATTTGTAGTGATTCAATGTTTGCTACTGAGTGCAATATTTACATCGTAATGTATTTGGTGTCATCGTGTCTCTCAGCAGATATCATCTAACACTGGCAATAAGTGTAAACATCTTCCAAACATAATGCATCATCATTCACTTCAGGGATCGTTTTCAATTACATATATCTAATGTCTTACTAAAGGCACAAGGATAAGGTCACGACCTGATTGGACAGCTTTTATGACTTATATTATGCGATGGAATATCCAAAACAATGCTGGCTGCTGGGCAAAGCGTGCTTGTTGGACCCACTTTCCCTTCTTAACCCATCACTGAACATTTTGAACACTCTCAGTATACTGGAAATATACTGTTATGCTCATCAGACCAGTTGTTAATAAGGAACTTTACCTCCTCATTGCTCCATATTTGCCCTCTGCTCATTTTGTTTTGCGTACACCACTCTTACTGCTTTTACTATGTTATCAAATCGCCGTCATCTTGTGGCATCACATCTTGTTATTGGTCCGTTTAGACGTCTTTGGTCCAAGCTGCGTTCATATATCAGTCGAACAGCGCCAGAGTTCGTTCGGAAGTGGACAGAGACCTCCACTATTCAAGGGATTTTCGGTCTGCTTGTTTGGTGCGCACCAAGGTTCGGATGGCAGCGTTCACACTTGTTCAAATGAACCGCAGTAACAGAGCAATAACATCAGAATTTGTAAAAATCGAACCAAACCTGCCAAGTACAGCTTCATTCATTCATTCATTCATTCATTCATGAGCTTCGAGCCCAAACAGTCTACCTGGGTCGGATGGACGAGGGGGGAGCAGCGTTTGCCGGAGCTCCTAGCAAGTATAGATGCACGGTACGGGAATAACGGAGAAAGAGTTCAAGGCTAGAGGAAAAATATTCAGGGTTATAGCCCCGAACGTCCAGGGCAATACGTGCGCCTCTTTTGAATTGTGATTAAAAGTCGATTTGGCTTACCATACTTATAATGTCTGTCTGAGATGTCACCATGAGTCTAACCGATGTCTGAGATATACTTTAATAAGACACTCCTTTTTTCCACCTGTGTGTGTTTAGTGTCTCTGAAGAACAATGAAATGCTGTGCATACAATATGCACAAACAGTCTCTCAAATTGGGCTATTCATTTGGCTAAAGGACCTCATTACACGGGTGACTAGATAGTGGAGAATGAAAATGAAGGAAGCTAATCGCTTTTTCTTCCTCACTCTCCTTTCAGGAGTTTGACACATTGTATCACACAACTCGTACAACAGCGTTCGTTTTTCATGGTTTAATCTAAATTGAATTCAAAGTGCAGTGCCGTCCAAACAGAACAAAAACAACATGTTTGAGAAATGCTCAAAAACCTGGTGAGCACAGCCGTCGACTATTAACACATGCAGGTCCAAAACGCCAACTCACCTCAACACCCGTAAAGTGTTTTCACGTAATGCTTGGAGCGTCTGTGCACACACTTCATGAGAAGTTCTCCTTCGCACGTCACTTTCAGACAAACACTGTGATAAAAACTTTTTCCATTCTCCTTTCAGTTGATCTCAAGCTACCTCTGCATCAGTTTCCAAATGTCATTGTTTTCCAATGCGGTAATGGAGACCGTTTTTATTGCTGTTTTGTGGTCTGGAAAACACGGCTCTAAAATGGATGAGAGGTCTAAACATAGTGAAATCAATGCTTTATACATACATAGATATCGTATGACTTTAGGAAACTTGCAATGTTATTTAAAGTCGAATGGACTACTTTTGTGGCACTGGGGTGAGAAAACAATAACACAATGTGGCAGGGCGGAGAGCGGGGCGGGCCGTGATGCTGCACACATGGCCCCTAATCAGGCTGATCAAGCCCGAGAGGGATAAAGGCGAACAGAGGCGGCAGTTAGAGAGCGAGAGAACTACAGGCAGCTGCCCTGTATGAGTTTGTGTCCTTTTGTTTACTTTGTACAACCAGTTCTCGCCTCCTCCTTTCCCTTTTACCTTGTTACACAATTGTCTTGTTATTTTGTTCATTCCTTTAATGCCCTTATGATGCACACATGCCGCACAGGAGCTTCAGAGACACTACAAAACACAAACTCACCACGAATTAATGAAAGTGCAACATCAGGTGTCCTGTTGTTTTGCAATTACAATCCTGCAACTTATCTTCAGGCCACATAGAGTCTTTCTTTGGTTGGTACGTAAATGTTTTCTTGCATGAATTATAATCAAAAGTAAATATTTAGACTCTGTGAGGCTTCAGGTCCATAGAGAGTGAATTTAAGAATAACTGTGTGCTTTTAGAAACATTCTGCTCCTCCCCAACATATTGTGTAATTACAGTCTGCGATGGCCTGAAATAGCAACACCGAGTGCAAATTTTGGATTTGTTGTTTTGCTATAAACATATTCTTTCAATATACAGGCCAATATGGGTTCGTGATATTCCGCCATATCTGACGAAATTCATGGGCAAGAATATTGGTGAGATGTCATATCATGCGGTGAGACAAAGCAGTTATTGACTGGTTATATTTGACTAGGGCCAGGCGGTGGATGCTGTCAACTGGATTGTGCGTCAAAACAAAGACAAATGTAAACCAGACTGGCACAGCTGTTATATTTATGGTAATTGTGTTTGCAACTGTCATTCTTCACCTGTATGATATTCAGACATCTCTAACAGCACAGGGAGCGAGACGGGCACACAACTCTGTGTCAGTGTCAGACTGTTCATAAAATAAATATGAGTTTGGACCCTCGAGCAACACTTTAATATGTATGAATATCTTAATAGTACAATTCAAAACTTCAATTTACAAAGAAATGCAAGGATTAAAATGGATAAAACAGTTCTGTTTAAACTTTAGTCCACATCCACATTAATCTGGTTACATTTGGACCCTTTCTGGTTGTCAATCTTTGTGACACTGCACCTGTGGTTACTCTGCTAGAACACCTGTGTGAACATAATAATCACTTTCGGACCAGTTGGATGAAAGTCGAGCATAATTGAAGTTATCATGACTAGAAGGCAGCCTTCAAAACATCCTGGAGGAAGTCAGTGAATGTGTGTTTTAGGTGCATGTATGTAGTTACTTTAGCAGCTGCTCTTCCTTTTAGGTTTGCTCTTTTGTTATATAATGCAATTCTACTCTATTTTTAAAGTGTGACTTCACTGTCCAAATGCTTCTGCCTTTTTCTCTTTAGATGGTGTAAGAGCGCTGACCGTGCTGCACTGACATACACAAAGACATTTGTTCATGTGCGCTGGATTTAAATGAGCACAGGGAAATATTAAGACTTAAAGCTGAAGTTTTGCGACACTAGCGCCACCAAATGGAATTGCAAAAATAAACAATGTTTTCAAAACAGCTTTATGAATACACCCCTCCTCTTCTGTTGTTCAAACAGGCAGTTAGCCGCGCCCCTCCCCCAACTCACGCCATTGGTTGAGCAACATTATTAGGGCGGGGTCTAAGTGGGCCACTGAGACAAAAAATGTAATTAAAATCAAATTCCCGCACACTGCTGCTGATTGGAAATTAGTTTCTTTTTTTGTATCAACGTATAATTTGTCAATTCATTGTATTTTTTGTAACACTTGATGGAACACTTTTTATTGTTCACGGGACAGAGAGACATGAAGCTAAAAGCAGATATTTTTTGTTCAACTGACTTGACCATCTTCAGGATTGAGGCGAGTCACTACGCCATCACAAGGACTTCGAGCGCATTGGGAATTGAGCGTTCCAAATTGGGAGAAAATGGAGAACCACCGAATTAACCATTAGGGTTATAAGCCACTTTATGTAACATAAGTGCGGGGTCAGTCTGCACGTGCGTGTTGATGACAGTTTGTGCATGCTCTCAGTCACTTTTTAACATGGACGCGCTGAGTCTCTCTTCCACACCTGCTCGAATGAACTCAACGGAGATATATGCTTGGAACAGTAACAACAGGAAAAAATGCTTCTTCCAAATGCTTAACTTTTACTACTGAGCATGTTTACATGCACTGATAATGCTTAAGCCGACAACGGTCAGGTGCAGTCAGGTAAATGCAATAAAAGAGGTGGTGGTGGCGTAGTGGCTAGAGCACAGGGCTGCTAATCAGAAGGTTGCTGGTTCGAACCCTACAGCCACCACCATTGTGTCCTTGAGTAAGACACTTAACTCCAGGTTGCTCCGGGGGGATTGTCCCTGTAATAAGTGCACTGTAAGTCACTTTGGATAAAAGCATCTGCCAAATGCATAAATGTAAATGTAAAACACATTCCTGTATTGCTGTAAAAAACGTAAATTGCTTATGAATAACCCGGGTCAATTTTTGCCCATTGCACCGATTTTGCGTGTCATATAAACACCTTACCCGGTGTTCTTAACGGCTCATCCAATGTGTGCATGTGTTGAGCACGTCTCTTCACGGTTTGACATAAAAGTAGAGAATAACGTGATTATTTCAAATGTCATGTAATCACGGATTTCTTGCCTTGTCACATTTTTATAAATAAGCTGATTTTAGCCTATCCCAGCTAACATTGGGCGAAAGGCGGGGTACACCCTGGACAAGTCGCCAGTCCATCACAAGGCCTGTATATATTTATACATTTTTATTATTTCACATGGGTTAATTAAATATGTCCATGATGTTTTAAACAGCATATAACATAGCCAGCTCACCTCATTAATATAAAAATGTAATTAAAACATATTTGAATAAAACAAAACTCAATAAGAGTGCCGCCCTCAAGGCTAAAGGGATTCAGCTTTCCGGCCCCCCGGCTTTCCAATGTTGTGTACCCCTGCACTAGGTCATAGCTCCAACCACGAGCCATTCTTTTGCTAAGTCCAAACTCTGAAAAGCTTTGAGACGTAGATAAAAGTGTAGGTCCCATGATATATTTGCACAGCTGATCATGAAAGCGTCACCTTTTATTTCCCTAAACTGCCAACACTTTATCTGAAGCGACGTACATGATCAGTCTGTCTGTTCCCTGGGATTCAAACCATGACCTTGACTTTGCTGCCACCACACTCTGCAAGATGAACAACAGAATCCTTTGAATCCTGAAATCGAAGAAACTGCTGTTCACAGTGGTGTTCATTTGATCTTGCACAGCTCCTTTTGTTCTCGCTAGAACATTGAGAGATGCTCTCAGGAGGAAACCACAGCTTAAGATGGAGAAGTGGGTCTGTACTCGGGGGGTCATCGATTTGCTATCCAGCTGTGGTCAGCTGATATCACCAGGCACTCTCCACCACCGATATGTCCTTGAGAGAAGCACTTCACTGCTGCTTGCATTAAGGTCACTATAGTACACACTTCTAAGCACTGACTAAATGTCAACAGCACATCATTGCTAGAGCAGCCTGTGACCACTAGATGCATAATTAGCATATGAGATTCTGAGTGGACGATACAGAGAACCGAACTGGAATTCTGGTTGAAGTGGAGATGCAATAGTGGCAATGATAGACGGGCCTATAGCCTGAACGTGTCTCATTTGGACTGTCGTTATCGATGGAGCAATTAAACACTAATGATTAATGCCACAGCACGACCTGATCTCCTGCCTCACTTGATCTGACTGAGCACTGACCATTATCACTGTTCCTAACATTACATGCCTTGTCCTGATCATTGATGTTTTGTTGGAAATCATTGACAGCATCTGTTGAATTTCAAATTACGTGAATCGATTCTTAAATTCTGTAATTGCACCAAAATGTATTTGTTAGATCGCCATGCATCGATGCATTTTTACACCCCTACGAGGGAATGGCTGCTTGCCAGACAGGGTTAGTGTTCTTGAGACAGCTTAAAAACAATCAATATATTTTGTGCAATTACATTAGGTCGAGGCTAGTGATGCAGAACGTACACATTTCACCTTTAATAATGTGTACTTTTAATTTAAGCCCTGAATGTGGGATGTGCAGTTGCAGAGAGTCATGCAAATAAGATTCCCCAAATTTAAATGCACGGCATGCAGTGAATGAGAATGAGTTTTCAGGGAGCTTTGCTAATGTATCGCAGCACTTAGCAGGACGGGCCGCCTGTCTGAGCCAGAGGGCTTGAGCGTGGCTTAGTTTCAAAAACTTAAGAAGCATACATTTGGAGACGTAATTCAGATAATTCAGATGGGGACAACACACTTTAGCAGTAAATTGCGCACTAGAAAGTGCACAAGTGGCTAAATGGATGCGCGTAAGTAGCTGGGAATTGACACGTCGCTGTCAGCAAAGATTTTCCTCCCAGCCCTCGACCACAACCGACAGATGTTTCTCCATCTCAACATTTAGTTTCCGGCTTCATCTTAAAGTGCAAGGAACCTTGGCGTGCCTCCGACGGCTTAATCAAACAGCGGTGTGATTTTGCTGAACAAAAGTGTTTGGGGACCAAACCGGCAGCTGTTTCGACTAATGATATGTCAGCTTAACAGCTGTCAGTTTGGGAAATCACCCCTCATTTTGCTGCCTAATTCAAAAAGGAAATGAAAAACATACATTTCTAATGGAAGGGTAGTGTGTATTCATCAGAAAATCTACCTTTTTTTGTAGAACCATTTAAGTTTCCTTGAGGCACAATGGAACGACATTTAAGGCCGTATTTTATCTCGTATGCCGTGAACGATGTTATCGAGATTGTGGCTTTAATTTTAAGCAGCACTGAGTTATAGAGCTGCATATCTCATCATTAAATTCATGACTCACAGGAGCTTTAGTGAGCCATGTGTCACGCATGCTGTGATGACGCATACACATAATAATACATGCAATGATACACATACACTCAGTGTCAATATCAAACTGCTGCAGACACACTATCCGGCCTGGGGCCCGTCATTAACATAGTGTGTGTGTGTGTGTGTGTCCTTTGCAGCCCTAAAAAAGAACGGCAAAGTTCGGCCTGTTGTCACAAACTCCAGAAGACAAGCACAGTAATGTTACCAGAACCACTGCAAAACACAGCGTGTCCTGAGAGCACGAACAAAGAAAAATGGGCCTTAAACAACCCCTTGTGTCACCCCACTCCAAAGCACTCCAAATTTAGCCGGCCGCTAACTACAAAAAGCACGAAAAATAACTTTTTCACCCAGAAATGGGAATTCTGTTATCATCTACTCACCCTCTTGTCACAACAAACCTGTGAACGCAAATGGAGAAATTTTGAAGAATGTACTTTAAAAGTTTCTATGCATTTATAAATATGGATTTCGTCGATACCGATATCTAAGATGGTGGAAAATGCCGATAGTTTTTCAGTTTCTTAGTCTTTCCTTAATGCGATTGCTGCTGCCAGAGGCGCAAAAACCAAACAAGGTATGTAATGCATAGGGGCGCCATTTAAAGGGGGGAATACACCTTGGACAAAACATGCACTCGACACAATGATCGACAACGCATTACAATATAATCACTATAAAGTGAACATTGTCAACGGGCTAATACATACTGTATGAACAGGAATTACTTAACAGTAGATCACCATTTATCAATAGTAGATCAATGAATGTATGTCAATTGTCTTTTTCTTTTTTTTTATAACATTTCACATAATAGTGTGTTGAATTAGTCTATAATCAGTGATGGTAAGTCTTGGCTCCGCAAAAATGCTCAACACTGAATTAAGCATTTTGTAGCCCATGCATTCACCAGATGAACTGTTTTGGCCACCGAGGAACACAGAGGAATCAAGGAAACCCTGGACAGCTATGGCTCATGTGGTAGAGCAGGTCGGCCACTAATCACAGGGTTGGTGGTTTGATTCCCGGCCCACATGACTCCACGTGCCGAAGTGTCCTTGGGCAAGACACTGAGCCCCAAGTTGCTCCCAATGGCAGACTAGCACCTTGCATGCAGCTCTGCCACATTGGTGTGTGAATGGGACGCAGTGTAAAGCGCTTTGAATAACGCTAAGGTTAAAAAGGCGCTATATAAGTGCAGAACATTTACCTCAACCCTGAAGCCATACAATAACGACTGTGTGAGAAACAGAATGAGGCTAGTTCATGAGCATTCATCAGAGATGCTGTGCCGTGTTGTGGCTGCATGTTTATGTTTTGGAGAACTACCCTTAAAACATCTTTTCACCCATCAAAAAATATAATTTCAATTTAGTGTCATCTTTACTATTTGTACATTATGTTAAGAGAAATTGCTTAAATGTTGCCTAGAAACAGCATTGTGCAACAACGAAAACAGCTCCCATGTGTTGTGATGTCACACATGTTGCCACATAGAGTATATTGCAGTTGTCATATGTTATTTATTTATCTATTTGTTTATTGTTTTATCCATTATTAAATAACATCAGGGCTGGACTGGTAATCTGGCATACCTGGCATTTTCCCAGTTGTCCGACGTACTTTGGGGCCGACGTACCATCAGAAGAACCGATGACATTTTAGTCTGTTTCTGACCCAATTTGTAAGACCGTAACATAGGCCATACATTTTTATTTTGGTGCTTTTGTGTACTTTTATGAAGCATTGCAATTGCATGGTAAAGACTGTCAGATGTAAGAAAGACATTCTGATTTGGAACAGCATGAGGGTATGTAAATAATGACAGTATATCTTCTTTGGGTGAGCTATTCCTTTAGACAGACCACTTTTCCAACGGAGGCCTGGTAATTTTCAATCTCAGCTGATCTGTGGTTCAACATGCAAGAGATTCACAGACTAAGCAAGAGAGCAAACGCTCAGCCAGGTGTTCGGAGAGATAGTGCCAAGAGTAGACAAGATTTGATTAGATTTCTGCGGGCACAGGCAACAAAAATCCTTCTCAAATCTGGTGTACGCTTCAGTTTATGGGAAAGAGAGAAGCTAAACAGTTCTGTTCTTTTTTGGGTTGGAAAAGGGCATAAATATGAAAGTAAAAGACAAAAACAGACACAGACTGTTGGACAGACGCGCTGAGACCTGTGAAGAAACAATAACACAAGGACAAAATGATTCAATTTAAAAGCCATGTTTTTATTCTTTTGTGTGTTTTAATGAAGCGTAAGATCAAATGTACTTTCAACAGAAAAAATGAAAGTGTGGTGCTTATTTCCATTTATATTTCTCTGTTTATTTCCTTTAATAACCTGAGAGAGAGAGAGAGAGAGCATTCACAGTCAAACCATTAACAGCTTTCTCAGATCACAGCCAAATTACCCTGTATGTCAAACAGTCTGAATCAACCACCAAAACAACAACCACAACAGCACACACAATGAGCAGAATACAATCATTTAAATGGACGGATAACAGCATCAATGACTACACAAATGCAATTACACTTACAGAGATACAATCTCTCTTACTTTCTTTCCAAATACAGGAATACACTAAAAATAATGATGGTGTAAATCAGGCAGTAAAAGATCTAAACACCATTTTCTACAAAACTGCACAAAGGAGCAATTTGGCAAAAATCAAACCTAAGAAAAAGAAATTAGACACAGACAAATGGTTTGATTCAGACTGTAAGACTCTGAGGACGAACCTCCGAAAATTATCCAACCAAAAACACAGACAACCAGATAATCAGGACCTACGCCTCCGTTACTGTGAGGCACTAAAACAATACAAACACACACTCAGAAGGAAAAAAGAACAGTTCTTACAGAGCCAGCTTCAAGAAATTGAAGAATTAGTCAACTCAAATAAATTCTGGGATAAATGGAAATCACTATATAAATCAAATGAAGAATTGGCAATACAAGATGGAGATCTGTGGAAAAATCATTTCCAAGATCTGTATCGCACAACCCAAAATCATGATCAAAGTGACATTAGTAAAAAATTAGAAGAGTTTGATAAATCCATTAAAGAAAACCAAAACCCATTAGACTTCCCAATCACAATGAAAGAACTGGAGGACAAAATCAGTGTCCTAGAGTCCAAAAAAGCATGTGGTGTAGACGGCATCCTCAATGAGATGCTGAAACACATGGATCACAACTTTAAACTGGCGACTGTAAAACGGTTCAATGATGTTCTGTGTGCCGGTTATTTCCCTGAGATCTGGAATCAGGGACTCATCAGCCCCATCTATAAGAGTGGGGATAAATTAGACCCTAATAACTACCGAGGCATCTGTGTGAACAGTAATCTGGGGAAGGTCTTCTGCAGTATTTTAAACAGCAGACTTTTAGACTTCCTTATGAAGCACAATGCCTTGAGTAAATGTCAAATTGGATTCATGCCAAAATGTCGCACATCTGACCACATTTTCACCCTACAGACACTCATTGATAAATATGTACATCAAAATAAAAGCCAAATTTTTGCCTGTTTTGTAGATTTTAAGAAAGCGTTTGATTCAATCTGGCATGAAGGATTATACTTTAAACTTATTGACAGCGGTGTAGGGGGAAAATCTTATGATGTCATCAAATCAATGTACACA
>JAVLUX010000019.1:670000-857500 GCA_032164185.1 Moxostoma hubbsi
TGATGCTAGAGGCTGTAGAATTTATCCACTTGTTAGCGCACCTGCCTCCCATGCCGTTTCGAGCCCCGTATGGACCGAGCAGAACAGGAGCCTCACAATGGTGCCGTGACCCAGATGGGAGTGAGGATTAGGGGGGTGAGTATAATGCTGGTCAGCTGATAGATAGCTGTGCAATGTGTATAAACCTCACTGTCCTGACCTCAAGATGTGCACTAGCGTCTGACACTAGAGGCTGTGGCCTTTAGCCTCCTTGTTAGTGCATCCCCTTAGTGCATGCGGGTGATGCCGGTTCGAGCCCCATATGTAGCAGGTAGAACAGGAGCATCACAGTGGTGCCATGACCCGGATGGGAGTGAGGTTTAGGGGGGTGAGTGTAACGGGAATAAACTGATTGATAGTAGTGCAATGTGTATAAACCTCACTGTCCTGACCTCAAGAGGTGCACTAGTGACTGATGCTAGGGGCTGTAGCCTTTAGCCTCCTTGTTAGCGCACCCACCTCCCATGCCGAAGACACCGGTTCGAGCCCCGTACAGAGCGTCAAACTATCTTCACTGTTTTCCAAATAATAGTATTCCAACCGAAAATGTATTTGTGTGGAGCTAAACTCATCTGTCAAAGGACACATTGTATTCTAGGACGGAGACCTGATTTCTGTTGACATATTGTATAATTACTGTGGTTTACCTTTGCATGGCAGAATAGCAGCTAACTTCTAAACAACAACACCAAAGGCACCAAAATCTTTGTTGCACACCTTTAAACAATTGAGGAGCTGATTATCCCTTATATGGGACATTGTGAAGCTGTGAAAGCCTGTTGTAGCAGAATAAGCTTCACAAAGTTATTTTCACTTAAGAGGATAATGTTTTGGGCACATAGTCTAGAAAAAGGAACGAATGCTCAGAGAATAGTTCATTCCAAAAAAAGAGATTTACTGTGTGAGTGAGGTGCATGTCTAAAAATAGAGTTTTACGGGGAGCTGTGAAATGAATTGATTAGACATTATTCACAGTGGGCTTCCACCCAACTCCTGAATCATGTAGCTAATGTTCCCTGCAGCTCTGTTGTATCAGCAAAAACATCAACAGTGGTCAACAATGAAAGCTGCATAAATGCACATCACCAATGTGCATACAGTATAACAAGCATAAACATATACCATACACTGGATCAAGCAATTACACTAAACGGAACATACCTGGATGGAATACACAACACAACTCTGAAAAAAGCATTCAACAAGAAATCAAAAATGGATCCAGTTTGCTTTTGGAATTCATGTTCCTGTTCATATTGTGAACGATTCATTGGTGCTTGTTATTCCACAGAAAAACAATACTTTCATCAAAATGAACTGCTCTTCTTCTGAAACCACTTCCTCTAAGGAAAGACATAATGTTAACTTATAGCCAAGTACGGTGGCCCAGGGGTGCACAACACAACCAAATTAGCAAAGCAAGCAAAAATTGAAAACAGAAAGGGAATAAGCCACAGCAGCTAGAACACACACTACTATTCTGTGACAGTGATAGTACATCATCACACTTATGACATAGCTCATTACCAAATACAATGATATCAGAACATTTCTTAAACTGGCTCTTACTCGTCCCTTTAACATCCAGAGACCCGATTGTGACTGCTGTGTGCATTTTCAATTTCCATTTTTCATTTGAAAATAGTAGCACCTTATAAACATGCAAGAAAAAATAAATAAATAAATAAATAAATAAATAAATATATATATAATATTTAAAAATCTTCATTTGTGTTCTGCAGAAGACTGAAAGTCATACACATCTGGGATGACATGAGGGTGAGTAAATGATGAGGGAATTGTCATTTTTGTGTGAATTATTTCTTTAAGTAGCACATGGGGGTCACATTGTCCTCCTTTTGAGATACAATGTTCCACATTGATTTAGTTCTTGTATCTTTTAAGCCCAGAAATAGTTGTGTTCTCTGAAGTTTGTGACTGGAGAAATATTCTGCTGAAGTATTGATCTGCAAATGTTGATACTTTTCTATCTTTATAAAGGCTAAGCATAATTATAAATGCTTTTATCATCTCTAATTTTCTGGTAATTTATTATACCAATTAACACATTTCTACATCAGGGGTTGGCATTATTAAAAAACTAACAATATTATTTAAAATGTCACCGTTTTATTCTATAACATGAATACTTTTAAAGCTACTAAAGTTATTCAGCCAAAAGTGCTCAATTCACATACAAGTCCGACAGATGCAAAATACACTTTTTGTCTCAACTGTTTAAATTCACATTAGACATAACGACTGCGTTTACATTAATGTCTGCATAATGGAATTCTAAAGTGAATTTGATCATTTAGGCGCATTAGCGCACAAACATTAGCCACCTGTCAATCAAACAGCACGCAGCTACAGACGTCAAGAAATAAAAAGTTAGTCTTTTATATTTCATCTAGATCAACCAGTGGTGCTCTTGTTATCACGACTGATGTAATGAACACCCCTGTTCTAAATGTAAAACATTGGCTAAATATAGAAAACTACTCAAAAGTTTGATCATCCCTCTTTTTTCCAAGAAACATCTAGATCATTTTATTGCCCAGTCCTATTGATAACATTGCATTAATCTCTCACAGCAGCCCAATAATCTCAGTGATAGATGGTTAAATTACAGGTTCCTTATAGACACAGAATCTATTCAGCAGAAATATGAAATTTACCTTGATATGTTTCTTCAAATGTGAGGCAGGATTAATGCTGATATCTGGCTTGAGCAAGTTAAACTCACATGACACAGTCAAGCAATTGTCCTTTTTCACAGCGAAAATCCCTTCCAGGTGTTGAACTGTGCTTGTGGCACCCTCCACAGTTGGCGCCAGATCTGCAGCTGCTGTTCAAGTGTGTGATTTGATGGGAGTCACGAGACTCTCCCTAGCCAATCATGTTCCATCCATCCATCTTCAACCACTTATCTGAAGTCGGGTCGCGGGGGCAGCAGCTCCAGCAGGGGGCCCCAAACTTCCCTATCCCAAGCCACATTATCCAGCTCTGACTGGGGGACCCCGAGGCGTTCCCAGGCCAGTGTGGAGATGTAATCTCTCTATCCAGTCCTGGGTCTTCCCCGAGGCCTCCTCCCAGCTGGACATGCCTGAAACACCTCCCTAGGGAGGCACCCATGGGGCATCCTTACCAGATGCTCAAACCACCTCAACTGACTCTGTTTGACGCAAAGGACCAGCGGCTCTACACCGAGATCCTCACGGATGACTGAGCTCCACATCTCTAAGGGAGAAGCCCGCCACCCTTCTGAGGAAACACATTTCGGCCGCTTGTACTCACGACCTAGTTCTTTCGGTCATGACCCAGCCTTCATGACCATAGGTGAGGGTTGGAATGAAAATTGACCGGTAGATCAAGAGCTTTGCCTTCCGGCTCCGCTCTCTTTTCGTGACAACGGTGCGATAGAGCGAATGCAATACCGCCCCCGCTGCCCCGATTCTCCGGCCAACCTCCCGCTCCATTGTCCCCTCACTCGTGAACAAGACCCCGAGGTACTTGAACTCCTTCACTTGGGAAAATACCACCTCCCCTACACGGAGTACGCACTCCAATCATGTTGATAGATAAAAATAAAATCAGGACAGGGGAGTGGTGAACACAGAAGGTGGGAAAATAGCGCAGTAAAAGTACAGTTACAGCACTTAAAATGTACTCAAGTAAAACTAAACCATTTTAATGCGAGTAACGTGAGTATTTGTAAATCGTTACTTTATACCCCTAGTGGGGTGGGGTGCACAAGGTTGAAACTTTGAAGCACTATATAAAGTAATCATGTTATTAATATCATCATTATTAGTGGTAGTCGCAGTCAATTGCATGACACAGTCAACATGGCAGAACCAATGAGGGGGAGTCCCGCCCCATGTGAAATGTCTTTCATTGGGTTACTCACCCTCATGTTGTTTGAAATCCATATGACTTTCTTTCTTCTGTGGATCACAAAAAAGAGATGCAAGAAAGAATTTTAGCACCAGTCACTATTTGTTGCATGAAAATAAAAAAATAAAAATGATGCAATGAACGTGAATGGTGACCAAAATTCTGCATAAAATCTCCTGTGTTTCTATTGAGGAATGCCATACAGGTTTGGAACAACATGGTGACCGAATTTTCATTTTAGATAACACTGTTGAGATTCATTGAGATAACTCTACTGAGAGGCTGTTGTACCCGAGCGAAATGACTTCTGTTCTCTGATTTTGCTGATGCAGAGGAAATAAATGCTTTGGAAAGGTCTAAAGTAAACATTGATTTAATAACAGTTTGGATTGTAACTGATTTAAATGGTCACGTAAGCACGGACATCCCATGGCGACAATTGAAAAGTTTCTGCTTTATTAAATGACAGACTTTACAGATTCAGTTTAAGAGTGGCTGTGAACAGAAACTTGAATGGTTTGTAAAATGGTGCATACCTGCATTGCTTAGAACTAAATCCCCAAACTGATAGAGATTAATAGTATTTGCAAAGTATAAACCTTTTAACTCAAATATAAAGGCTTAAGACTTAAATCTCTGATTAAGCCTGTTTGCAGCATATTTATTCAGCCGTTTTGGAAGATGGTGTAATTGCAAACTGTGTCGAGGAGGTGATGTTATTTGTTCCCCAAGAAACTGCTTGTCTTGAATTAAAAAGAATTTATAATGGGCTTTCTCTAAAATCAATCCTGGATATTTTACGGGTGTTGGAGGTGCAGTAATTGAAGCGAGACGGAAACCAAATCACCCAGTGGTTGTTTTTGAAAGGCAAGCGTTCAGACCACACAGTAGCCTGTTCAGTCTGTTGAACCAGAACAGGAGCAGTGATTTATTTCTCTGGTGCTGCCCTAGAAAAATAGAGACAAAAGCGACAACAAACTCCTGGTTTTGAAAGCAGCTCAATCTGTGGCCAATTGTTTCCTAGCAGGAACTCTGTATGTGTTGTGCTGAGGAGCACACGGGCAAAAGATGGCGTTACAAAGCGTGCTAAACCAAACTGTAGTTCAATGTCAGGTTGGCACAGAATTTCAGCTTCGGTTTGGTCAGGCTGGGGAAGAACAGTGAAGCTGTATGCATTCACTGGAAACATAGATACTACATAAACAACTGTATATACCCTGATTGAATGACAGTTTACAATCAGTGTGACAAGATATTCAGCCTCATTTTCATAGAAATCTAATAACATTTTGTGAAGAAGCTCTTGAAGTGAACTTTAATACGGAGCTGTATAATAACAATAACTTGTGCAGTTGTCAGATTGCCATTTAGAGGTGAAATGTCTAATTTCTGCGCCACTACAGGCACTAAAAAAAAAGACACTTCTATAATACGGACAATATAAAAATTATCATCATGAATAAGATTTTAGACCTAATATCAAATGTCTTACTTGAGATAATATGTACTGTATATATATATCAGAATGAGCTATATTTCTTTATTTATAAGTGTTCTCATGTACACTAGGTTATTTTTATTTATACATTTTTTGGTGGGAGGAGAAGCACACAGAACAAGCGCACACAGTGTCAAGAGCACACAGAACATTACAGTGAGACACAGAATATAAAAACCTCAAATATACCATAACACAACGGACATAAACCACAACACAACGGAAATAAGCCACAACACAATGGAAATAAACCACAACACAATAGAAATAAACCACAACACAACGGACATAAACCACAACACAATGGAAATAAACCACAACACAACGGACATAAACCACAACACAATGGAAATAAGCCACAACACAATGGAAATAAGCCACAACACAACGGACATAAACCACAACACAACGGAAATAAGCCACAACACAATGGAAATAAACCACAACACAATAGAAATAAACCACAACACAACGGACATAAACCACAACACAACGGAAATAAGCCACAACACAATGGAAATAAACCACAACACAATAGAAATAAACCACAACACAACGGACATAAACCACAACACAATGGAAATAAACCACAACACAATGGAAATAAACCACAACACAACGGACATAAACCACAACACAACGGACATAAGCCACAACACAATGGAAATAAACCACAACACAATGGAAATAAACCACAACACAATAGAAATAAACCACAACACAACGGACATAAGCCACAACACAACGGACATAAGCCACAACACAACGGACATAAACCACAACACAATGGAAATAAACCACAACACAATGGAAATAAACCACAACACAATAGAAATAAACCACAACACAACAGACATAAACCACAACACAACGGACATAAGCCACAACACAACGGACATAAACCACAACACAACGGACATAAGCCACAACACAATGGAAATAAACCACAACACAATAGAAATAAACCACAACACAACGGACATAAGCCACAACACAACGGACATAAGCCACAACACAACGGACATAAGCCACAACACAACGGACATAAACCACAACACAATAGAAATAAACCACAACACAACGGACATAAACCACAACACAATGGAAATAAACCACAACACAATGGAAATAAACCACAACACAACGGACATAAGCCACAACACAACGGACATAAACCACAACACAACGGACATAAGCCACAACACAACGGACATAAGCCACAACACAACGGACATAAACCACAACACAATGGAAATAAACCACAACACAATGGAAATAAACCACAACACAACGGACATAAACCACAACACAATGGGCATAAGCCACAACACAACAGACATAAACCACAACACAACAGAAATAAACCACAACACAATAGAAATAAACCACAACACAACGGACATAAACCACAACACAATGGAAATAAACCACAACACAACGGACATAAACCACAACACAATGGAAATAAGCCACAACACAATGGAAATAAACCACAACACAATGGAAA
Source organism: Moxostoma hubbsi (assembly GCA_032164185.1). Taxonomy (NCBI): domain Eukaryota; kingdom Metazoa; phylum Chordata; class Actinopteri; order Cypriniformes; family Catostomidae; genus Moxostoma; species Moxostoma hubbsi. Next base: position 676,942 of record JAVLUX010000019.1, read on the forward strand.
TAAACCATAACACAATGGAAATAAACCACAACACAACGGACATAAACCACAACACAACGGACATAAGCCACAACACAACGGCCATGAGTCACAACACAACGGACATAAGCCACAACACAACGGACATAAACCACAACACAACGGACATAAACCACAACACAACGGAAATAAGCCACAACACAACGGAAATAAACCACAACACAACGGACATAAACCACAACACAATAGAAATAAACCACAACACAACGGACATAAACCACAACACAACAGACATAAACCACAACACAATGGAAATAAACCACAACACAATGGAAATAAACCACAACACAATAGAAATAAACCACAACACAACGGACATAAGCCACAACACAACGGACATAAACCACAACACAACGGACATAAGCCACAACACAACGGACATAAACCACAACACAACGGAAATAAACCACAACACAATGGAAATAAACCACAACACAATGGAAATAAACCACAACACAACGGACATAAACCACAACACAACGGGCATAAGCCACAACACAACAGACATAAACCACAACACAATGGAAATAAACCACAACACAACGGAAATAAACCACAACACAACGGACATAAACCACAACACAATGGAAATAAACCACAACACAATGGAAATAAACCACAACACAACGGACATAAACCACAACACAACGGACATAAGCCACAACACAACGGACATAAGCCACAACACAACGGACATAAACCACAACACAATGGAAATAAACCACAACACAATGGAAATAAACCACAACACAACGGACATAAGCCACAACACAATGGAAATAAACCACAACACAATGGAAATAAACCACAACACAACGGACATAAACCACAACACAATGGAAATAAGCCACAACACAATGGAAATAAACCACAACACAATGGAAATAAACCATAACACAATGGAAATAAACCACAACACAACGGACATAAACCACAACACAATGGAAATAAACCACAACACAATGGACATGAGTCACAACACAACGGACATAAGCCACAACACAACGGACATAAGCCACAACACAACGGACATAAACCACAACACAATGGACATAAACCACAACACAATGGAAATAAACCACAACACAATAGAAATAAACCACAACACAATGGACATAAACCACAACACAATGGAAATAAACCACAACACAACGGACATAAACCACAACACAACGGACATAAGCCACAACACAATGGAAATAAACCACAACACAATGGAAATAAACCACAACACAATAGAAATAAACCACCACACAACGGACATAAACCACAACACAACGGACATAAGCCACAACACAACGGACATAAACCACAACACAACGGACATAAGCCACAACACAATGGAAATAAACCACAACACAATAGAAATAAACCACAACACAACGGACATAAGCCACAACACAACGGACATAAACCACAACACAATGGAAATAAACCACAACACAATGGAAATAAACCACAACACAACGGACATAAACCACAACACAACGGGCATAAGCCACAACACAACGGACATAAACCACAACACAACGGAAATAAACCACAACACAACGGACATAAACCACAACACAACGGACATAAGCCACAACACAACGGACATAAACCACAACACAACGGACATAAACCACAACACAACGGAAATAAACCACAACACAATGGAAATAAACCACAACACAACGGACATAAGCCACAACACAACGGACATAAGCCACAACACAACGGACATAAGCCACAACACAACGGACATAAACCACAACACAACGGACATAAACCACAACACAATGGAAATAAACCACAACACAATGGAAATAAACCACAACACAATGGAAATAAACCACAACACAACGGACATAAGCCACAACACAATGGAAATAAACCACAACACAATGGAAATAAACCACAACACAATGGAAATAAACCACAACACAACGGAAATAAGCCACAACACAACGGAAATAAACCACAACACAATGGAAATAAACCATAACACAATGGAAATAAACCACAACACAACGGACATAAACCACAACACAATGGAAATAAACCACAACACAATGGACATGAGTCACAACACAATGGAAATAAGACACAACACAACGGACATAAGCCACAACACAATGGAAATAAGCCACAACACAACGGAAATAAACCACAACACAACGGACATAAACCACAACACAATGGAAATAAACCACAACACAATGGACATGAGTCACAACACAATGGAAATAAGACACAACACAACGGAAATAAGCCACAACACAACGGAAATAAGCCACAACACAATGGAAATAAGCCACAACACAATGGACATGAGCCACAACACAATGGAAATAAGCCACAACACAATGGAAATAAGCCACAACACAATGGACATAAGCCACAACACAATGGACATAAGCCACAACACAATGGAAATAAGCCACAACACAATAGACATGAGCCACAACACAATGGAAATAAGCCACAACACAATGGAAATAAACCACAACACAATCGACATAAGCCACAACACAACGGACATAAACCACAACACAACGGACATAAACCACAACACAACGGACATAAGCCACAACACAATAGAAATAAACCACAACACAACGGACATAAACCACAACACAACGGACATAAGCCACAACACAACGGACATAAACCACAACACAATGGAAATAAACCACAACACAATGGAAATAAACCACAACACAATGGAAATAAACCACAACACAACGGACATAAGCCACAACACAATGGAAATAAACCACAACACAACGGACATAAACCACAACACAATGGAAATAAGCCACAACACAATGGAAATAAACCACAACACAATGGAAATAAACCATAACACAATGGAAATAAACCACAACACAACGGACATAAACCACAACACAATGGAAATAAACCACAACACAATGGACATGAGTCACAACACAATGGAAATAAGACACAACACAACGGACATAAGCCACAACACAACGGAAATAAACCGCAACACAACGGACATAAACCACAACACAATGGAAATAAACCACAACACAATGGACATGAGTCACAACACAATGGAAATAAGACACAACACAACGGAAATAAGCCACAACACAATGGAAATAAGCCACAACACAATGGACATGAGCCACAACACAATGGAAATAAGCCACAACACAATGGAAATAAGCCACAACACAATAGACATGAGCCACAACACAATGGAAATAAGCCACAACACAATGGAAATAAACCACAACACAATCGACATAAGCCACAACACAATGGACATGAGCCACAACACAATGGACATAAACCTCAATGTTCTTTTGTGGATTTTGATATTCTAGGAACTATTAACAGGCCAGAATTTTGCAAGTGAATGGGTGCCACAATTGTGTTGCTCCAAAAAGCAAATAAAGGCAGCATAAAAAGAATCCATATGACTCCAGTGGTAAAATCCATATCTTCAGAAGTGATATGATAGAAAAAGATCAATATTTAAGTCAATTTTTGCTAGTAATTCTTCACCCTGCCCAGTAGGTTTTTACAGTACCCAATGCATAAATGGTATGCATATGAGATCTATACCTGTTCTCTACAAGATCTGTGATGTGTGTGTGTGCTTGAATGATCAAGTATATGAGCTACTAACCAAATAAAGAAAGGGAGGGAAAATGGGGGAGAACAAATATAAGATGCAGAGACAATGGACTAAGCAGCTGGAAAAGTGACAGGTTACAACTATAATGAGAATCACGTAGAGAGCCACCTGTCTGCAGTATTTGCAGTACGTGTGCATTGACACCCTGCAGTAAAGCTCTGATGGATCTCATCTCGACCTTCATTTCTTACTACCCATATTGCAAAATAGTGTCGGTTAAACAATAAATGAGCCATTAGTAGGTTGATTTCCCTCGAAGGTGTAAACACTGATGTGCTACACTCTATCCTGTTATTAAAACATCACTGTAACCAATGGTGTGAGTTTGGGGTGGGACTATCTTTTTATCTGACGAATGGCAGATGGGGGAGTGTTTGGGAAACCTGCTTGAAAAACTGCGTTGTTGAAGCTACTCTGAAAATGTATCTTCCCAAGCTACTCATACCTTAAATGAGTTAATGTACAGTTAAACAAGTTAGTTAGCTACACTACAAGCTACTAATGAAAGTACGAAAGTAGCTAACTATATTGAAGCTATTTGTTTTTTATATAACAATCAAATGATACGAGTTCATTCTGCAATCAGAAAGGTGTAGATAGGTAGAAAATGTAGGTAAAGTTTGTTAGAACATACTTTGATGTTTGCTTGACTAAGACTTCTCTGAAAGTTTAATCTCCTGAGACACATGCATCGACATAATATTTAGTTTATTCTCTATAGACTGTGCACAATTTCATTTCATTTAAACCGACTGATCTCAGTTTAGGAGACTCTAGGCTGTTATTAAAGGGTTAAACTTTTGATGCAAAAGTCATGTGACAAAATAACACAGCGCCGATCTAAGCAGGGTCTGTCTTTTGTCATTTATTACAAAACAGCATTCTGTTAATCACAATGACCATGTACGTGGACAATAGGCAAATTGTCCTTAAAATATCCTATATTCAATGCGCACTGATGCATCCAAAATCTGGAAAATGTTGCTTTCAGAGGCTGTATACAGAGTTATATGTCTGTACAGGACTTAAAAGGAAACCCGAACCTGACCAGTACCCGAGACCGCGTGGCCTGACCACAAGTTTGTTGTGAACGCTCCTAACTAGTCCATTCGCGCATGTCTGTGAGTGAAGTTCGGTAGGCCTGTTTATTTCTTCTTTAATTACAAACCCAAACCCCACCCGAAGTCCTACTTAAAAACTGATCCCGGCCTGAAACCCATCGGGTTCTTGGGTCCCATCGGGCCCGGGTTGGATTGCAGACGGAGTTAGGATGAAAACAAGGTGCACTTCAGACTGGTCTGAGACCAGTGCAGACAGACAGCACACTGGAGTTTAAGTCATTCAAAAATATGACTTTTTATAGCTTAGTGATTTTTGGGATTTTTTATGAACTTTCCGAAAGAACCGATTTACTTAAATGATTTAGTGCTACAGAGAGGATGGTTAAGAAGCATTGCTTCTTTTAGTTAACTACTCCCCAACACAATCATTGGAGATTGTTAATCATTAATTATTGGAAACAATCAATAGTTTTGCAGTTCTGTTAGGTGATGCTAGTTATGCAGAAATGTAACGCTTTAAATGGTATATAGTGCTTTTTTGAACCTTAGCGGTATTCAAAGCGCTTTACACTGCGTCCCATTCACACACCAATGGCGGCAGAGCTGCATGCAAGGTGCTAGTCTGCCACTGGGAGCAACTTGGGGTTCAGTGTCTTGCCCAAGGACACTTCGGCATGTGGAGTCGTGCGGGCCGGAAATCGAACCGCCAACCCTGTGATTAGTGGCCGACCCACTCTACCACCTGACCCACCTTTAACCACTTTCAGATACACCCCCATAGAAACTGAGAATAGAGCTACAAAATTAATGAAACATTCTTCAGACGAGTACTCTTGTATTTGTGCATTCATAAATATAAATGGACAGGGATTCTCATGTGCACAACGGTGGAAGGGCCCTTGCTGTTGTGCTATGGTTGTCGCCAAATGTGTAATATCTTAAGTGAACAAGTGCCAGGAGAAATATAGACAGCTGTGGAGACTGAAAGCTGCTCAGGAGAACATGTCAACACATTAGCCTTAATACTGACTACCGCACAAGGGCGTGATGGTAATTTTACACAGAGTACGCCATCCGAGAGGTCATGGGGTAATTGAACAGCTAAATAAGACTGGTGGAGACACTCAGATGTTTAAGAGAGCTTAGATTTGATGTGCTTTAAAATTGACAGCAAGCTCACAGACAGACGTAAAACTGTGCAAGTGGAAATAAATGCAAGTTTCGTGCAGAATTCAGCCACATTTGGTTGTGCTTGAGGATTTTAGATTGTTGTGATCTTTTGTTGGTGATGGAACTTTATTAAAGACACATGGTCCAAACTCTAAACCTACCGTTATCCTTAAAATCATGATAAGAATGTTCCTCCAGGACCAACAATGATGCAGATCCAGGGAACATTATCCTACGTGGTGAAATCACAGTCATTGCACATAATTGTGGCCGTTACATACATTTGCTAAGTTGTGCCTGCACGACAGTGCTTTGTAATTGCAGCAAATGTTCACAGGTTGATGTAATCTGCAAGTCTTTCAGTTCTGTGGAAATTCCACTTACTTTTCTTTACTTTTCATGATTGATTGGCCTGTTCTGTGCTGCTTTGTGAGCGCTCGGCCCATATGGAATATTAAACACTCAAATGTATGCATGACTCCACTGAATAATTGATTGCAGCTCTAACGTGACCAATATAGGAAATACAGTATCAACTGATTTGCATAAAATGTAAATACTTAATCTTGATGATTTATTGAAGATCTGTCTCATTTGTTCATTGTGTATCATTATTTTCAGGGCCGTTTCTATTTTGGACCTAGGGAAGATCCCTTGCCCCGTGTAGGGGTGACCTCCTTTCTAGTGCCTCCCGGCTGGTGGGCACCATCTAGTTCACTTACACCTACAGACGGCCCTGATTGTTTAGACATTATTTGCATGGCTATAACGGAGTTGTTACGTCCCCTTTTTATTTTGGGGGGTACAAGGTGACGGAGACATTAAAATAAATTTGTGGGAACATTTCAAAGAGTGAATTGTTTGGTCTGCTGGTGTGAAAGGCATCAACAGAGGCAGCTGGAGGGACCTTTTTTTATCATATACAGTGGCTATATTAGTGTAAATCAGGTGATAAGTGGTAGCAGAAATATATATACAATATTTACAAAACAATCACTCTTGGTAAATGGTCTTTTTAACCTTAACGGTGTTCAAAGCGCTTTACACTGACTCATTCACACATTCACACACCAATGGCGGCAGAGCTGCATGTAAGGTGCTAGTCTGCCATTGGGAGCAACTTGGGGTTCAGCGTCTTGCCCAAGGACACTTCGGCATGTGGAGTCATGTGGGCCGGGAATCAAACCACCAACCCTGCGATTAGTGGCCGACCCGCTCTACCACCTAAGCCACAACCGCCTGCTCATCACAGAGCAGTGGTGGCTCTGGCTTACTTGGTGCCCTAGGCGAAATCCGACGTGGCGGTGTACATATACTGTTGATTATGGCTTATGCATCTTATGTTTGTTCAGAATGTAAGATTGCATTATGAACATCTATTATCCTAACCATTTAGAGCCTGTTAGGCTGAGTAGCCTGTCAGGAACAACTTGGGGAACCTTTCCCCATCACAATCTTGCGAGCTCTGTGCGTGGGCGGGTCACGGGCGGCATGATTTGGGGCACCTCTTTCAGATCGCGTTCTTGCGAGCTCTGGGCGGGGTGGCACGATTTGGGGCACCTTTCGCCCATCGTCAGCCAGGGGCGGGATGGCACAATACGGGGCACCTTTCTCCCATCGTGAACTTGTGAGCTCCGTGCAGAGGCAATCGATCAGGTACAATGTTGTGCCACCCCAGAGAGTGTTGCCGCCCTAGACGCCTGGCTATATCGCCTATGCCAGGATCCACTACTCTTAGAGAGGGGGAGAAGGAACTAGTAACTGAGCCAAAACAAAGAAATGATCAAAACACTATCTCGCACAAATAAACCTCTAAGCTAACTTAGGACACAAAGAGAATAAAAACAAGTATCCTTGATGCCCTGACTTAACTACACTCTCTATGTGTACTTAACGCACACTCCTTACCTAGTGTTTCTAAATATCACAAAACTTCTACAGTACGTGTTGCAAAAAAATGTAAGTAACATGACCTGCATACCTGTCCTGTCCTCCCCGGTCTCGTAACAACAGCCATGAATGAGTTAACCCGGTTAGAGAGTAACCGAAGAACAAGGAGCACGTTAACACATGGTCATCCCAAACAAAGTGACATCATTTAGCGAGTACAATACCTGCAGTGACCAAACAAAAACACAAGAGCAGAACCACCAACAGCAAACAAATGCGGAAGTCAATGGCGGATATTTTATCGCAAGTCACCACCCTCTCTCTTTCAGATGGCAGTTCTTTGATTCAGTGAACATCCGTCCAGATAGGTTAAAGTAAATGCATTCTTATATTTTCTGTGTATTATCACATTGAAAATCAATGGATGCATCCAAAAGCTGATAAATGTGTCTTTCAGAGGCTTTAAATGGAGTTATGATGAAAATAAGATGCATTTCAAACTGTTCTGAGACCAGTGCAGACAGACAGCACACTGGAGGTTAAGTCATGCACTACATAGGGAGCAAGGGAGCATCCTATAGCTCTCCTATAACTGTTCTGAGACCAGTGCAGACAGACAGCACACTGGAGGTTAAGTCATGCACTAAATAGGGAGCAAGGGAGCATCCTATAGCTCTCCTATAACTGTTCTGAGACCAGTGCAGACAGACAGACAGCACACTGGAGGTTAAGTCATGCACTAAATAGGGAGTAAGGGAGCATCCTATAGCTCTCCTATAACTGTTCTGAGACCAGTGCAGACAGACAGACAGCAGACTGGAGGTTAAGTCATGCACTAAATAGGGAGTAAGGGAGCATCCTATAACTCTCCTATAACTGTTCTGAGACCAGTGCAGACAGCAGACTGGAGGTTAAGTCATGCACTAAATAGGGAGCAAGGGAGCATCCTATAGCTCTCCTATAACTGTTCTGAGACCAGTGCAGACAGACAACACACTGGAGGTTAAGTCATGCACTAAATAGGGAGCAAGGGAGCATCCTATAACTCTCCTATAACTGTTCTGAGACCAGTGCAGACAGACAGCACACTGGAGGTTAAGTCATGCACTAAATAGGGAGCAAGGGAGCATCCTATATCTCTCCTATAACTGTTCTGAGACCAGTGCAGACAGACAGCACACTGGAGGTTAAGTCATGCACTAAATAGGGAGCAAGGGAGCATCCTATATCTCTCTATGCAGTTAAGTGCGTTCACTCCTAAAATCTGATCTAAAGTTCAGTTTCAGGCTGCAGATGATGTTTGGATCAACATGTTTGACACACATGGGACAATGATCATCAGTACATAGATTCACCATTTATAATGGATCATTTTATTTGAACATGATTGAGTGATTGGATGATGCTGGACATTACTTTGAATCTGAATTAATTATGATAATTTATGATGTGATGTCTGTGACATCTCAAAAACATCATAATCAACACTCCTGCAAACAAAGTATTTGAACGTATTCAGTGCACAGTGCACATTTTAGGAAAACTATTTGCTCTAGAATTTCTTATATATACATATATATATATATATATATATATATATATGTGTGTGTGTGTGTGTGTGTGTGTGTGTGTGTGTGTGTGTGCGTGTGAGCGTGGGCGTGTGCGAGTGTGAGTGTGCGCGAGGGTGTGTGTGTTTTGCTTTACAAATCAAAAAGTGAAATGGAAAATGTGCACAGAAGTCACACAGTCACAATAACATGTAAATGAATTGTATATGAAGTTAAATATCCATTTGTGCAACTTTATCAATACATTCAGAAAACCGTTCTGCAGACATAAGGGACTTAACAACAAACTACTGTTGTAATAAGGTAGTCTTTGCTCTGAAACTTTAATATCTAGTGTGCATCTCTATTACATACATCTATTACATACATCTAGTGTCCACTGAGTGTTCAGGTAGATATTTCAAATAGTCAGGAATATTAATATGGGTGTTTTTCCAATGCAAAGGAGGATAACACACTCACTTTGATGCGGTGAACTCTATATAATCTCGTCTTTGCACAAACCTGAATACATGAAGATAATTAACATTAAGTTATTAGCTTTAATTTACATTACTTACAAATGTACAGGTACCTGTAGGTGTGCTTGCTGATGTTATACATGTTCGATTGGAAAAGAGGTCTGACACAGTTTAATCCATTGCATGCTCTTCTCGAAATTTATTTAAATATTTTAATTCATTTTAAAGAAAGAACAGTGTGCATCCTCTCTCTATAACTCTTGTGATTATTACAATTGGCCCAGCAACAAAGATTTTTATTTATTTATTTATTTATATTTGGATCACGTCTATACAACTTTATACACCTTACGCCCGTAGAGTCTAGCTGGCGGACGGTAAAAGATGCTAAGGTAGGATTGGTCAGAAATGCTTCTAAGGTGGGGCTTAGTGAAGGGTGAACTGAATAAATAAACATTGTTTTCCAAACAACTTTCTGAAAATGCGCCCCATCTTCTGTTGATCAAACAAACACATAGTCCCACCCCGAAGTCACTCCATTGGCCGAATCAATGTCATTGCCTCTCGAGATGGTATAACTGGTAATCTGGTAATCATAAGGTTGCTGGTTTGATCCCCACAGCCACCACCATTGTGTCCTTGAGTAAGGCACTTAACTCCAGGTTGCTCTGGGGGGATTGTCCCTGTAATAAGTGCACTGTAAGTCACTTTGTATAAAAGCGTCTGCCAAATGCATAAATGTACATGTAAATGTAAAATGAGATGGGTTGCTCAAAACAAACAGAGGAATTTTAATAATGCCAAAGAGGTACAGCGTTTAGTCAAAAAAACAAAATGAGAAAATTGAGAAATATAATTTATGAATGGCTTACTTATAGTTGTCTCTGCATATTAAACTGGGATAGGACTATTTTAACCCCAAAAAAGGTTACATACTTCAGCTTTAAACCTAGAATGAATAGCTAAATGCATTTGGACACTTAGATTTACCTTTCTCATGCAAATATTTGTGTTTTCTCACAGGCAAGGTTTTAATGTGTTGTTGAGTAAAGATCAGTGTTGAACAAGGGCCACTTCTATTTACTCGACACACTCAAAAGACCACTAATAAAACAAAGTCAGACAGAGAGAGAGTGCGAGAGACAGACAGAGAGAGAGAGAGAGAGAGAGAGAGAGACGCAGACAGAGAGAGAGAGAGAGAGAGAGAGAGAGAGAGAGAGAAACAGACAGACAGACAGACAGACAGAGTGAGAGAGACAGATAGAGAGTGAGAGAGAGAGAGAGAAACAGACAGACAGACAGAGAGAGAGATAGACAGACAGACAGACAGAGAGAGAGAGAGAGAGAGAGAGAGAGAGAGAGAGGTGAAGTCGAGACAGAGACACACTTTCTCCTTCACTGTGAGAAATTTGCAGAGGTGAGAGAGAAATCCTCCACAAACTCTCAAACCTTGTGCCACAGTTTCCCAGTTCAGCAGAAACAGATCAGATGCTGGTGTTACTGGGGGAGAATAGATCAGATGCTGGTGTTACTGGGGGAGATCAGATCAGATGCTGTTGTTACTGGGGGAGAACAGATCAGATGCTGGTGTTGCTGGGGGAGATCAGATCAGATGCTGGTGATACTGGGGGAGATCAGATCAGATGCTGGTGTTACTGGGGGAGATCAGACGCTGGTGTTACTGGGGGAGGTCAGATCAGATGCTGGTGTTACTGGGGGAGATCAGATAAGATGCTGGTGTTACTGGGGGAGAACAGATCAGATGCTGGTGTTGCTGGGGGAGATCAGATCAGATGCTGGTGTTGCTGGGGGAGATCAGATCAGATGCTTGTGTTATTGGGGGAGATCAGATGCTGATGCTGGTGTTACTGGGGGAGATCAGATGCTGATGCTGGTGTTACTGGGGGAGATCAGATTCTGATGTTACTGCGGGAGATCAGATCAGATGCTTGTGTTACTGGGGGAGGTCAGATCAGATGCTGGTGTTACTGGGGGAGATCAGATCAGATGCTGGTGTTACTGGGGGAGATCAGATCAGATGCTGGTGTTACTGGGGGAGAACAGATCAGATGCTGGTGTTGCTGGGGGAGATCAGATCAGATGCTGGTGTTGCTGGGGGAGATCAGATCAGATGCTTGTGTTGCTGGGGGAGATAAGATCAGATGCTTGTGTTACTGGGGGAGATCAGATCAGATGCTGGTGTTACTGGGGGAGATCAGATCAGATGCTGGTGTTACTGGGGCAGATCAGATCAGATGCTGGTGTTGCTGGGGGAGATCAGATCAGATGCTGGTGATACTGGGGGAGATCAGATCAGATGCTGGTGTTACTGGGGGAGATCAGATCTGATGCTGGTGTTGCTGGGGGAGAACAGATCAGATGCTGGTGTTGCTGGGGGAGATCAGATCAGATGCTGGTGATACTGGAGGAGATCAGATCAGATGCTGGTGTTACTGGGGGAGGTCAGATCAGATGCTGGTGTTACTGGGAGAGATCAGATGCTGGTGTTTTTGGGGAGATCAGATCAGATGCTTGTGTTACTGGGGAGAACAGATCAGATGCTGGTGTTGCTGGGGGAGATCAGATCAGATGCTGGTGTTGCTGGGGGAGATCAGATCAGATGCTGGTGTTGCTGGGGGAGATCAGATCAGATGCTGGTGTTACTGGGGGAGATCAGATCAGATGCTGGTGTTACTGGGGGAGAACAGATCAGATGCTGGTGTTGCTGGGGGAGATCAGATCAGATGCTGGTGATACTGGGGGAGATCAGATCAGATGCTGGTGTTACTGGGGGAGATCAGGCGCTGGTGTTACTGGGGGAGGTCAGATCAGATGCTGGTGTTACTGGGGGAGATCAGATAAGATGCTGGTGTTACTGGGGGAGAACAGATCAGATGCTGGTGTTGCTGGGGGAGATCAGATCAGATGCTGGTGTTGCTGGGGGAGATCAGATCAGATGCTTGTGTTATTGGGGGAGATCAGATCAGATGCTTGTGTTATTGGGGGAGATCAGATGCTGATGCTGGTGTTACTGGGGGAGATCAGATGCTGATGTTACTGCGGGAGATCAGATCAGATGCTTGTGTTACTGCGGGAGGTCAGATCAGAGGCTGGGGTTACTGGGGGAGATGGGATCAGATGCTGGGGTTACTGGGGGAGATGGGATCAGATGCTGGTGTTACTGGGGGAGATGGGATCAAATGCTGGTGTTACTGGGGGAGATCAGATCAGATGCTGGTGTTGCTGGGGAAGATCAGATGCTGGTGTTACTGGGGAAGATCGGATCAGATGCTGGTGTTAGTGGGGAAGATCAGATCAGATGCTGGTGTTGCTGTGGGAGAACAGATCAGATGCTGGTGTTGCTGGGGGAGATCAGATCAGATGCTTGTGTTGCTGGGGGAGATAAGATCAGATGCTTGTGTTATTGGGGGAGATCAGATCAGATGCTGGTGTTACTGGGGGAGATCAGATGCTGGTGTTACTGGGGGAGATCAGATCAGATGCTGGTGTTGCTGGGGGAGAACAGATCAGATGCTGGTGTTGCTGGGGGAGAACAGATCAGATGCTGGTGTTGCTGGGGGAGAACAGATCAGATGCTGGTGTTACTGGGGGAGATCAGATCAGATGCTGGTGATACTGGGGGAGATCAGATCAGATGCTGGTGATACTGGGGGAGATCAGATGCTGGTGTTACTGGGGGAGATCAGATGCTGATGTTACTGGGGGAGATCAGATGCTGATGTTACTGGGGGAGATCAGATCAGATGCTTGTGTTACTTGGGGAGAACAGATCAGATGCTGGTGTTGCTGGGGGAGAACAGATCAGATGCTGGTGTTGCTGGGGGAGATCAGATCAGATGCTGGTGTTACTGGGGGAGAACAGATCAGATACTGGTGTTGCTGGGGGAGATCAGATCAGATCAGATGCTGGTGTTACTGGGGGAGAACAGATCAGATGCTGGTGTTACTGGGGGAGATCAGATCAGATGCTGGTGTTACTGGGGGAGATCAGATCAGATGCTGGGGTTACTGGGGGAGATCAGATCAGATGCTGGGGTTACTGGGGGAGATCAGATCAGATGCTGGTGTTACTGGGGGAGATGGGATCAGATGCTGGTGTTACTGGGGGAGATGGGATCAGATGCTGGTGTTACTGGGGGAGATCAGATCAGATGCTGGGGTTACTGGGGGAGATCAGATCAGATGCTGGTGTTACTGGGGGAGATGGGATCAGATGCTGGTGTTACTGGGGGAGATGGGATCAGATGCTGGTGTTACTGGGGGAGATCAGATCAGATGCTGGTGTTACTGGGGGAGATCAGATCAGATGCTGGTGTTACTGGGGGAGATCAGATCAGGGATCTTGAGGCATGTTTTTCTAACTACATTTAACTTGACCTAAAACTGCTGTTTATGACGTGATGCAACCAAAGAGAGGCGCTCCAAAAGCCTCTGTCTGCCACATGTGTACATTGACGTGTCCTTAGAAAAGCCCTCGTAATAAATCTCGATCAGATTGAAGAATTTCATGGCAAAATGGATTGACTGTAGGCCAATGATAAATTTGTGTTTAACAATATGGAAATAAACAATATATTGCCTTCTGAAGCCACTTTTTGTATAGTCGTATCAATGTTTTACTCATCTGCTACAATAATGTTATGCATTTTAACAATCTAAATTATTATTTTATAATATACTGTATATGTTTAATGATCTAATTCATTACATTTATATTTAATCATGATATTTTGAATTATTGTTTATATATATATATATATATATATATATATATATATATATAGAGAGAGAGAGAGAGAGAGAGAGAGAGAGAGAGAGAGAGAGAGAGATTAGAGGTCAAGCCCCGAAGGGCTTGGGCAAAATACCCCTATTGTTTTCATTAGTGTTATTATTATTATTATAATTATTATTATTATTATTATTATTGAGCTCTTGAGTCTATGATAGCCCATAGAACCGCTTGTGGGAAAGTTATGAAATTTGGCACACAGATAGAGGTCAGTCTGTTCTGTTACCACAGCAAATTTGGTGTCTCTACCTCAAACCCTCTAGCGCCACCAACTGCCCAAATTTGCACTCATGTTTATGTTAATAACTTCTGAACCATGAGTCCTAGAAACTAAATGCTCAGACGATTCGATTGCACCATATTAGAATTTTCTGAAAAACCTACTTTTTCTAAACTCGTCCTAGGCCATTTGTCCGGTTTGTATGAAAATTGGCCTGCATTTTCTAGAAGCACTTACGACAAAAAGCTATTCACAGAATTTTTATAAAACAACTTTTTTGAATGACCCTTCAATGAATAACATGCCAAAATGGACGTGAGGGTATATCTGCGTAATGCTTTAGCGTATTCATTCCAAACGTATTATTTGTCACAAGCACCATGTCTCGAGGGTGCCTGCTCAGCCCAGTGGTCACTAGATAGGAAAAAGCTAATTTTTGCTTATAACTTCTGAATAGTTTGTCATAAAATCATCAAATTGCTCTCATTAGATTTAGTGAGTTTAGCGAGTCCAACGATATGAAAAATTCCTATGTTGGCTATTTTGAATGTTGGCCATTTTGGACATCGGCCATTTTGAATTTAGTCATAAAATGCTGTAATTTACAAATGTCTTAGCGTATCATTATGAAACTTAATATGTGTCTTTGGCACCATGCTCTGAAGGAACTCAAAACTTTTCGGGACAGCTATTTCTAAAAATGCTAATAGCGATTGACTTCTTTTGCCTACTGTCACGAGACTGGTCTTGATAGATTCCGTGGTTCATATTGAGAAAAATTATACCAATTAATTTATGATCGAGCAAATGTTTTTAAAACCTACTTTTTTGAACTCCTCCTAGACTGTCTAATTTACACAAAAATTGGTCCACATCATATAGAGGCACTCATGACTATAATACATTCATAGAATTTTGTTCAGTTTTTGTATGGCGCTTCAATGAATTCGGCGAAGAAAGTGCAAAATTGAACTTGAGGCTGTATCTCCGCAACGTTGTGAGGATTGAGACAAAAATTGGTACGTACCATTAGGCCCTGATGTTACCTGCAGTGATTTGGCGCACTGCCACCTACTGGTCAGGAGATAGAAAAATTGCTATTTTGGCTTATAACTCTTATAATTTTTTTTTTTATGATTGAAAGTTTACTTTTTCTAACTCCTCATACACTGTTGATCGGACTCTATACAAAAACATATCACAAAGCTTCTTTTGCTGCTCATTGTGCTGATAATTGGCTTGACCCCAGTATTGCTGCTTGCAGCTATATTTATTATTTATTTAAAAAAAATTTGCAACTATGAATTTTTGAGTCAAGAAGATCAAGACATTTTCTCAGATTTATACAATATGACCTCAACAAAATGTGCCTTTTCATCATTTTTAAATTTCATATATATTTTTTAAAAAGTTCCCACACAAGGTCTAAAGGGGTCCTGTCTGCGCTATGATTTTCGTCAACATAATTAACAAAAGGGCTACCTGAATGTTGGTTACACCATGTGACTTTGATTTGGTGGATGGAAGCTTTTCAAACAATAATCATATTTTTAAACAGTTGTTTCACTGTTTTAAGGCATGTATTCTGTACTACTCATTCCAACATTTATTTTTCAAATATTTAATATTTTAATGACTTTTTTCATCTCTAGATGGTTACACCACATGACATGTTTGAGTTTAAGCCCTTGAAAAAAAAAATATATATATGACTTTGAACATAGAAATTGTCACATTCATCATAGAAGAGTTTTATTCAAGTCATTGTTCCATGTAAACTGCATTTGTAATGCATTTTTGAATAATTTAATAGATCTGTGCATAATGAAAACATAAATGAGCATTTGTGATACTTCAAACTCCACAAGATTACTCTACTGTTCCTATTAGGTAGACAATGAGTGGAATGAGATGAAATAGCTCAGTCCTTGAACTATTGGATGTAAAACTACAAACTGCAAATCCTACAGTACAAGGCGTCAATAGTATGTTGAAATAGTTGTAGCTGTTTTCCTCATTAGTGACTGAGGTACTTGATGAGCGCAGAGTGGGTCAAAGAAGGGCCTGGAGACTGGACGAAGCTGCAGCGTCACCTGAAAGTGATTCTCCTCAAGTGAGAGAGGAGATAAATGGATGTCAAAGGAGTGTGAATGTGTCGTTCAGGTCGTAGAAAAACATTGGTATCAGTTTATATCCTGACAGTGTAACTCCGAGAGCTGTACTTTTGAATTCAAAATGGACAGCGAGTGAACGTCTGCTGGAAAGAACGGTCCAGAATTGTTTATGGAGTTCTGGTACTGGTCTAACTGGTGGATCAGCACTGCCATGTTGTTCACCAGCAGAATACAGTTAGCAAAGATTGTTGACCAAACCGCATGTGTGTGTGTGTATGTATGTGTGTGAGTATATACGTGTGAGTGTGTTTGTGTGTGTATATACGTGTGTGTGAGTATATGTCTGTCTGTGTGTGTGTATACATGTGTGTATCATAAGTGTGTGCGCTTTGTGTGTGTGTATGTATATAAGTGTGTGTGTGTTTGTGTAGGAATGCATATGTGTGTATACGTGAGCGTGTGTGTGAGTGTGAAAGTTTGTGTGTATATATGTATATGTGTGTGTGTGTATACGTGTGTGTGTGTGTGTGAGCGTAATGTATGTATAAGTGTGTGTGTGTGCGTGTATACATGTGTGTGTGTGTATACGTGTGTGTTTGTGCGTATGCATGAGTGTGTATATATGTGTGTGTGTGTATGTATGTATAAGTGTGTGTGTGTGTGTGTGCGCGTTTGTGTGTGTGCGTTTGTGTGTGTGTATGTATACAAGTGTGTGTGTGTGTGTGTGTGCGTGTGTGTTTGTGTAGGAATGCATGTGTGTGTATACGTGTGTGTGTGTGAGTGTGTTTGTGAAAGTGTGTATAAATGTGTGTGTGTGAGCATATGTATATATAAGTGTGTGTGTGTGTGTGTACATGTATACATGTGTGTTAATTTGTGTGTGTGTGCATGCATATAAGTGTGTGCACGTGTTTGTGTGGGAATGCATGTGTGTGTGTATGTGTGAGTGCGTGTGTGTATGTATGTTTATGTGTGTGAGTATACATGTGTGTGTGTGAGCGTATGTATGTATAAGTGTGTGTGTGCGTGTATACATGTGTGTGTGAGTGTATGTGAGTGCGTGCGTATGTATGTATAAGTGTGTGTGTATACGTGTGTGTGTGTATTATGCTAAAGGAGAAACAGACAAAGAAAAAAAGATCCGTTTTAAATGAAACTGCTCAAGGCTAACATAAACTGTCACACGTTTTACATAATTGTATATTCCACTCTACAGAAGTTAGCCCAGGTTTAATATTGAGAGATATTATTCACCTCAAATCCCTAGAGACATGTTCAACAGCTAAAAATAAAGGATGTTTTTCCTTTGTACTCGTGTTCTCAAAGCGGAAAGAGATCAAAAACATTATAGAAATCTGCTAGTAATTTGTACAAAAATAAGAAAATAAAAGAATGAGTAGAATTTTTTAAAAATAAAATACAACATCACTTCCACTATTACTGATATATTTTAAACTTTGTAAAAAAAACACATCTGGGATGGCATGAGGGTGAGTAAATGATGAGATTGTTTGAATATTTGGGTGAACTGTCCCTTTAAATCTGATCACTTACCCCTCTCCTCAACAGTCAGAGGATTTAAGGTATTATTCGTGTCCACAGCAGACATTTGAATACATCGGGTTCAGGGTTAGCTCAAACTGTCTAATCGAAATCTGTGTTCTATCGCCAACATTTCAAAGACAAAATAATAATAACAATCAAATATCAAGACAAAGCACCATTTTACAAAACTTTTCACTCCTGTTGATGGACCAACAACATAAACAGGACAATTTCAGAGGCTATTACAGTGACAGTGCCAAGACAACAGTCCAGTAACTATATATTAAACAAAGAGGCCATCGGTTCCCTGTTCACACTCAGACCCACAACAGTGTGGTGTTTTGTCACCTTGTCAAGAAACAGACAGCTTTTTAGCCAACCAAAGCAGAAAAAGCTAAAAACAATCTTTACCTCGCCACACTGCATAACCAGGAATCCATTAAACTGAATAAAACAATCAAAGATGATTCAAGAAGATTCAACCTGAGAGTGTTCTCTAAGCACCATAAAAATACGTTGCAGGGAGATTTCTATCTCACACCGTACTTTTGGAAATTATCTTTTTACAAATACATCTCAGTCTCATTCAAAAGTCCAGTTTTAAAGTGCACATCAATCCGTCTATCAGTGTCAACCTCTGCGTTTAGTTTGATACTGAACAAACATTTCTCCAGAATATATGCATTTAAGATCTATACTGCTATGCAATCTGTGAATTTCTATTAGCCAAAACATACCAAATTAATTCATAGCATCCTCTTCTCTAGAACTTCCCCTGTGGAGATGCAACACAAATCCCTTTGTTTGATTAAGATTCATTATTCACAAAACAAATGTTCAGATAACTTTTCCAATGTAGTGTACTTAAAGTAACGGTCAAAAGAAATATTTATACTTGAGTGAAGTGGAAATATTTCAATGTTTGTTTTTTTTTCTTTTATTCCGGCTACGTCTACATTAATCCGGATACATTTGAAAATGGCGTTTTCGTTTCAAAACGCTCTCCGTTCACACTAACGTTTTCAAGCGTTTTCCAGAAGTTGCTCGTCCGCACTGAAACGTATGAAAACGCTTAAATCGTGTCACTGCGCCTGCGGGAATCCCCGCTGCATGTACGGTCTGAAGCGCGATTGTCCTCGTGTTCTGTCGCTGGACACCAATTCCGAGTAAACTTCCTTCGCCTTTGAAGGAACGCTATCAACAGTGAGTATCAGACACAACATCGCCACTATAACACGGACCGCCATCTTGATTGTTTTGGTTGGATAGATCTAAAAATGAATAAATGTGTCATTGTATTCCAAAGCATCCGTTTTCACGGTCCACACTACAACGCGAAAACAGCATTTTCAAATCTATCCACTTTGGAGTGCGTTTTCAAAAAGCTCGATTTTCGCGGGCCAAAACGGCATCTCAGTGTGGACGGAAGGCCAAAACGGAGAGCAAAAGATGCCTTTTCAAACGAAAACTTATTGGTGTGGACTAGACCTTATAGTTCTATACATCTCCGGAGAATATTGGGTTGCAGTGCGAGATCGGGTTTAAAAAACACATTAATAGTGACATACATTGCTTTCACTGCATTTTCATTCTGTTCTTGGGGATTAACGGTAATTATGCCTCATTCATGCTCTTTAACATGAACACTTGCAACTTAGAATTTTTTTTTCAATTAAATCAGAATCAGAATGAGCTATAATGCCAAGTATGCTGACACACAAAAGGAATTTGTCATGGTGACAGAAGCTTCCAGTGCAAAGAGAATACCAAAAATATATACATATACCTCATTTACATACACACAGTTGAAATATACAGTGTGTAACTTGCATATGTACGTAAACAGAGAAATAAAAACACATTCAAATTAAAGAGGAAGGTGG
Organism: Moxostoma hubbsi; assembly: GCA_032164185.1. NCBI lineage: Eukaryota > Metazoa > Chordata > Actinopteri > Cypriniformes > Catostomidae > Moxostoma > Moxostoma hubbsi. The sequence continues at coordinate 697,355 of JAVLUX010000019.1, forward strand.
TGTGACATACACTTTAAAAGAGTTGCCTCATAGCGTATGATAGTAAAACAAACATAGCTATTAAAACATAACACAAGAAGAGAAGTTATCTCTCTAATACATTACGTCCTCAGTGCTACAGTTCTTATAATTACACCTGGGGCATTGTAACTATTAAACTCCTGTTTTAATGTTCTTTGGCACAGCATGTACAATGAGGCAGTTTTGTTGCATTCACTATTAAAATGCAAAAACCAGCGCTCATGCAATTACTTTGCTGATGCTTATGTACACAGTTAGCTACTCCAAAAGGAAGGGGACCAGAACGTGTCTAAACAGATTGAAAATGACAAAGAATGCAATGATTCTTCATGATAAGTTTTAGACCGAAAGGTCTAAAATTAAGCAAAGAGACACACAAGGCTGTAAGTTACAGAGATTTGATATCCTTATACCTGTGGTATAATCAACATACATCATCTCAAGGCATATTGCTTTTATTAAATGGCGATACATTTCAATGATCAAAGAAACCAAAATCAAGAGTTACATTTATCAATTTGATTAAAAAGTTTGTGGACAAATTTAGGTTGGCTTGATAAAGTCTGTTCTTCAAATTTAAATAGTTTAGACAGAAAGACAGACAAACAGATAGATACATATTTATAACATGTTTAGCATGTTGCTAACATGTATTAGCACTTAACTAGGCATTGCTAGCTTGTTTTAACACAGCTAGGTGTTGCCAGAACGTTTTAGCATGTTGCTAACATGATTTAGCATTTAGCTGGCATTGCTAGCATGTTTAACCTTGTTGCTAACATGATTTAGCATTTAGCTTGGCAATCCTAACATGTTTTAGCATGCTGCAAGCATGTTTTAGCACTTAGTTGGCATTACTAGCATGTTTTAGTATGTTGCTAGCCTATTTTAGCAGTTAGCTGGCACTACTAGCATGTTTTAGCATGTTGCTAGCATTATTTAGCACTTAGCTGAATGATGGACTCAAGATGGCGCCGGGTATGGCTGCTATGTTGCGAAAGTTTGTTTTGTCCACAATTCTAATGTTTTTTGTCATGGATGTTGTCTGCCTTATTGTATACGATAGACAAACACTTTTGGACATTGGTTCTGCAATAGCCCACCAAAAACCAGACCTGAAATACCTCAATGCCGACCTGCTGTTTTCAAATACGGCAGCAGAGCCCCTTGTCTGGGCAGCCCGTCCACAGAAAGGCAGCCAGAAAAGGGGATGGAGAGCCGGCGTTCTCATCAGACTAAGACGCCGCTCAAATCATCCCCCACTAGCCAGTATACTACTGGCAAATGTTCAGTCTTTGGACAACAATCTCTGCGAGCTGAGAGCGCGGATCTCTTTCCAATGAGAGACTGCTGCATTATCTGCCTTATAGAAACTTGGATGTCTGCGGAGATTCCAGACTCGAACCTGTGGGGTTCTCATTGCACCAAGCGGATAGAGCAAAAGACCTCTCAGGTAAAAGTAGAGGTTGTGGTGTATGTTTTATGATCACAACAAATCCTGTTGTGATCAGAGGAATGTACATTCTATCAAGTCTTTCTGCTCTCCTGATCAGGAATTTCTCAATGGAATTCACAGCAGTCATTATCACAGTCATGTATATCCTGCCACATGCCAACACAGACTGGGCAAAAAAGGAACTGTATGGGAGTATAAGCAAGCAGGAAACCGCGCACCCTGAGGCCGTGTTCATTCTGACCAGGGACAGCCAAGTTAATAGCAATGAAATACTTTGGAGTCAGTTTCAACACACGAGGGGACTAGGTTTTGTACCATTGCTACTCTCCCTTCCGGGATGGCTACAAATCCCTCCCCCGCCCACCATTTGGCAAATCGGCCCACTCTTCCGTTCTGCTTCTGCCTGCTGAAAACAGGAAGCACACACCCTCAGAATGATCCAGTGCTGGTTGGACCAATCAAGTCATGGGCTGCTCTTACTGCTATCATCAGGCAGGCGGTATCTACATGACTGCTACTTCCCCCAAGCAATCAGACTTTTGAACTCTTGATCTTTCACAATCAATAAACATCAGCACTGCACTTTATTAATCTCACACTGGACTGAAATTATATTCTCTCTTAACAACATACATGCTAACAAGTTTTAGCACTTAACTAGGCACTGCTAACATATGTAAGAAATAACCCCCTAAAGGGGTTTATTTTGTGAGTTTTAGAAAAACAAATCCGTTGTGTTATCCGGGACAAAGAGAAAAAGGACCATCCATGCTGTTATCAGCGTCAGGTCCAAAAGCCAGTGTCTGTATGGGCCAGGGGTGTGTCAGTGCCCATGGCATGGGTAACTTGCACATCTGTGAGGGCACCATTAATGCAGACAGATATGTAAAAAAATTGAGCAACATATACTGGCATCCTGACCATCTCCAATTGAGAATGGGTGGCGCATTATGAAGCGCACCATACAGCAACGAAGACCCCGTACAATTGTGCAGCTGAAGATGTACATAATGGAGGATTAGGGTAAAATTCAACTTTCTAAACTCAAGAAAATGGTGTCATCATTGCCCAAGTGTAATTAGAAGAAATGGTGACGTTTCACAGTGGTAAACACTCGACAGAGTTGCAATCATCTGATTTAAAATTACTGTAAACTTAAAAAAAAACAAAACAATGAAATTCACAAGAAAACATAATATAATGTGTAGTTGTAGTGCTTTCAATATAGCACAGGGTGAATATCATTTACAAATCACTCATTTGTTTTATTAGTATTTTTCATACCGTCCCAACTTTTTCTGAATTGGGGTTGTAGATCTGGATGAAAGTAAGGCTACTGCAATACTATATCAAAGGGCCTGATTGATCGAGAGAGTGAGAGAGACATGATCAATAGAGGAGTCAGAAGAGACACTCACACAATCCATCTATCTTGACTTACACTGTAACCAGGCAACAGCATCAGTCTCAAAGAAAGGAATCTTATTTTGGTTGCATCAGCTGATGGGAATCATGTGTATGTGTGTGTGCGAGAGAGAGAGAGAGAGAGAGAAATCATGCTATCAGATAGCCTGAGATCTGACCTTTTTCTACACGTGTATTACACGTTACCTGCCAACATGACAGATTTTTGTGCCTTCCCCAGAGGCAGCACACTGGGTACATGAGGCAGCTGTTGTTTACAGGTAAACACATCAAAAGACATCAATAAACACTAATCTGTGGATATGTAAAAAAAAAAAAAAAAAAAAAAATCGAAAGCCAGGGACCAGCATTGGAAAACTACTATAAATGACTAATTAATAAGATTGTGCATGTGAACACTCACTTTATCACAGAAGTGTTTGGTTTACACACAATAAATTCAAAATAATTCCAATAACACCACATTTGTTTCCCTTTCTCGATTGGGGCGCATGTCCTTAAAGGATTAGTTTTGTCAATGTTTACTCACCCCTGTGTCGATATAACTCTATATGACTTTCTTTCTTGTTCTGAACACAAAGGGAGAAATTGTGCATAAATGTTGTGCTCAGTGATGTCATACAATGGCAGTTTATGGTGACCACCTCTTCAAGCTTCAAAAGAACACATATATAAATACATGTATAAATATTCAGATAATTAAAATGCTTTACATTCTTGTAGTAGAAGAGTTCATCACTAATAAGACAATACGAAAAGCTGCTTTATAATACAATGTATTGTTTACTACCATATTATTGATCATAAGTCAATCATTGACACACAGTTCACAGCAATCCATTACACAAGTGAATTTATCAATCAGTTTGAGATTTATTATGAGGGCTTGTTTAAGGATGAACACCTGTGTCTGACGTGCTTGTGTAGCGTCTCGGGTGTGTTGCATCATAAACATAAAATGTAAAATGTTTAGGTTAATGTGTGAAGTTAAATATAGTTTAATACTCAATCTTTAAACACATCTTGAGATCTCTTAAAGTTCAGATTTGCGCTCCATCAAGTGTTTTGAACACAAGAACGTAACGCATGTTTGTGGTGTTCTGCTGGATGGTTGTTTTTCTTCACTGTATAAACGTCATGGTTACTGTAATATATATTAGGGCTGTTGATTTAATGCATTCAGTTAAAATGATTACCAGTTTATATTGCAATGTGGGAACAGCCAGTTTCTAAACATGAGAATAGGCATCACATACATAAGAGGAGATTCATCAGGCTTCTGTTAATGAAGTGAATCCTTTATAAAGGACCTTCATGTGTTTTTAAAGAATGTGAGTAATGCAAGGCATTCTTTATTGTGCTTGTGTTTATTGTGTATTCACCTGCAGATCCAAGCCTTATTTCAATGAAGAAGAATCAGAAATATTTTTGCAGAAGACAGATATTTGGTCATTTTTTTTAAACCACTTTGTGACAGATCGGACGGCGGGGCCGGGTTGTGATTCCACACACCCGGCCCTTAATCAGGATAATCAAGCCTCAGAGAGGGATAAAGGCCAACTGGAGACGACAGTGGGACAGAGAGAGAGATTTACGGAGAGCTGTCTGACACCTGTTTGTGTGTCTTTTTGTTTAAGTTCTTCATTAAGCTATTATTTATATTGTCAAGCCGGTTCTCACCTCCTCCTTTCCCTTTAATCCCTTTACACACATTAAAACAATTATATTTCTGCTTGTAACTAGATTTGCAGAAGCTTGCAAGGCAGCAAACAAACACAACTCAGGTTAAATGCTTGCCATGACATTTAGAACTAGGGCTGTCAGGAATACTCGATTTAATTTGATTACTCGATAAAAAAAAAAACAAATCCTCAACAATAAGACCAAAGGGAAGCAGTTCACAGATGAAGGTCCAAACACATAACAAGAGGTGTCAGCTGTGTGACATCACTTCACTCAAGATTTGAAAAAAAATGCAGGACCTGAAAAAGCATAAACATCACTTAAAGGTGCAGTATGTTAGATTCAGAAACCCTTGTTATTAATGACACCTGTGGCCGTTATATGAACTGCAGCCTGCTGCTCAGGCTCGCGCTCGTGCACACACTCCATAGGGGCGCGAGCATCAACCAAAACAATCACGAAATGTATAAAGAGACTGAACGTGATTCACCAGCATCATGCTGACAGACGAGGTAACAATTAAAATTACACAGTTATGATTGTTTTACTACAAACTTTGAGACTAAGCTAAAACTACATATCAGCTAACATAGCATACTGACACACACACATACACCTACATAAGGTCACAGCGCAGGCACTCGGGTGGGCGATGGCCATCCTTGTGGTCCAGGAGCATCACCTCTGGGTGAACATGGTCGAGATGCGCAAAGTTGACAAGGCATGCTTTCTCAACGCCCCCGTCTCCCAGCTTGGCCTCATCGGCGACACCGTCGATGTCTTCGCCCAGCAGTTTTCGGCGGTGAAGAAGCAGATGGCACCAAACCAGCGCGCCCCACCTGCTCGCTGAGGGTGCCATCCTGCGGCTAAACAACAGGTAGCTCCGCCTCAACCTGGGTCCAGCTCTCAGCCCCAGTGTCGAGCACCTCTCAGGCGGATAGGAACGCCTTCAATGCCTTGAGCACTGATCTATAGATTTAAATTATTTTATATAGTTTGTTTGGAAGTTCAGTTTTGAGGAATAAATACAAGTATTTGTCTCGTGCCTTTTATTGAATAATGAATAAAAACAACTAGATTGAAGTTTGAATATTTCATAATGATAATAAAAATAAAAAAACATGTCAATGAACATTTTGGCAACACTTTTGTGTGTAAAAATTGCCTAATTTAGTTGAATGAGACAATTTACATAAGAATGCATTCACACACACTTTTTATACTCATGTTTTATGAATAAGGCTCACTGAGTTGTCTCAATCACTACACTGCACGTTTTAGTTTGCATATTTTAGCATTTCAATGCATATTTTATAAGCATAAAATATAGTAGCGGCGCCTTCTACACCTTGAATGTAGCAGACACGGTTGCTCTTTAGATTCAAATTGTTTTGTATAGTTTGTGTGAACAATTGTTAATACTGTAACAATCTATTTGATTGTATCAATTGACAGGAGTATAATTTCAATAAATATACTATTAGCATGTTAAGGCATGATACAAGTATTTGTCCGATGCCTTAAAACTATTACAAAGATTCTTGTAAATGTTTTTAAGTCGCTGTTCTGGCAGACAACTTCTTGACTCGATGATCATGCGCTACATGGACGGGTTTAGCCGTTGTGCACCCTCTGAATGTCGACGGGAGATCGCTAGATTGTGCTGAAGTAGTTAAGAGAGAATGTAGTTTTTGCATTTGTAAAATAAGGGGGGGGGGGGGGGGGCTGGAGTAGCTTGACATATATAATTATTATTATATTACAGATCTGCTCTGGGTGTCTGCTGACTTTATATATTGTTTTGTTTTTGTTATTCAGCTGTGGAGTGCATCAGAATGCAGGCCAATGAATGCATTTTAGCCAAACGTGATTATTAAATTGCTTTTCTGATTACTCGATTAATCATCAGATTAATCATTAGAGTACTCGATTACCAAAATAATCGAGGGATAGCCCTACTCCTAGTTTTATTTATAGTCGAATGCACAGAAAAAACAACAACTTCTTACTGCACAGTGTGAATGTGGCTATATGAATATATACACTCACCTAAAGGATTATTAGGAACACCATACTAATACTGTGTTTGACCCCCTTTCGCCTTCAGAACTGCCTTAATTCTACGTGGCATTGATTCAACAAGGTGCTGAAAGCATTCTTTAGAAATGTTGGCCCATATTGATAGGATAGCATCTTGCAGTTGATGGAGATTTGTGGGATGCACATCCAGGGCACGAAGCTCCCGTTCCACCACATCCCAAAGATGCTCTATTGGGTTGAGATCTGGTGACTGTGGGGGCCATTTACAGTGAACTCATTGTCATGTTCAAGAAAACAATTTGAAATGATTCGAGCTTTGTGACATGGTGCATTATCCTGCTGGAAGTAGCCATCAGAGGATGGGTACATGGTGGCCATAAAGGGATGGACATGGTCACAAACAATGCTCAGGTAGGCCGTGGCATTTAAACGATGGCCAATTGGCACTAAGGGGCCTAAAGTGTGCCAAGAAAACATCCCCCACACCATTACACCACCACCACCAGCCTGCACAGTGGTAACAAGGCATGATGGATCCATGTTCTCATTCTGTTTACGCCAAATTCTGACTCTACCATCTGAATGTCTCAACAGAAATCGAGACTCATCAGACTAGGCAACATTTTTCCAGTCTTCAACTGTCCAATTTTGGTGAGCTCTTGCAAATTGTAGCCTCTTTTTCCTATTTGTAGTGGAGATGAGTGGTACCCGGTGGGGTCTTCTGCTGTTGTAGCCCATCCGCCTCAAGGTTGTGCGTGTTGTGGCTTCACAAATGCTTTGCTGCATACCTCGGTTGTAACGAGTGGTTATTTCAGTCAAAATTGCTCTTCTACCAGCACCAACAAGGCATTTTCGCCCACAGGACTGCCGCATACTGGATGTTTTTCCCTTTTCACACCATTCTTTGTAAACCCTAGAAATGATTGTGCGTGAAAATCCCAGTAACTGAACAGATTGTGAAATACTCAGACCGGCCCGTCTGGCACCAACAACCATGCCACGCTCAAAATTGCTTAAATCACCTTTCTTTCCCATTCTGACATTCAGTTTGGAGTTCAGGAGATTGTCTTGACCAGGACCACACCCCTAAATGCATTGAAGCAACTGCCATGTGATTGGTTGATTAGATAATTGCATTAATGAGAAATTGAACAGGTGTTCCTAATAATCCTTTAGGTGAGTGTAGTATTGGCAAATAACAATTTACTATGCAAATAGATGCAACAAAGTGGACCAATCATGGTTCAGTATGCACTTTAAAATGACATTGTTGATTTTGGTGACATTTTCAAAGCTTAACACTCTTTAAATGCAAGTCAATGGGAAAACTTCAAACTTTAATCTTACATTTCTTTAGAGAGTACAAAAGATGACTTTCTGATTCGGCTGAATAGAGTATGTAGATTGTATGTTAAGTGGTTTGGGCTGAAATGAATAAAGAAGTTTAATACAGGTAGGGATAGTAATCGTAAGGAATGTAACAATTCCAGTTCCTCTTAATGGATTCCATGATGGTTCCATTACGATACTTACTTTTGAAGGAGAAATATTTGGAAATACCAAGTGCATGTTTATTGCATTTAATGCCCTCAGCAGTCTGTGGCGAAATTATGAGGTAATTTTGATTTCAACAGAGCACAGCAGCAATTCTTGCAAAAGGTGACTGCACTGACTTTTTAATAACTTTTCAAAGATTTTTTTATAGGCATAAATGCAATCCAAAAATTATTCCTGTTGTAACTATATGTTAAATATCAACTCTAGTAACAAAAGTGACAAGCATACTGTTACACATGCTCCCACATCAACAGCAACGTCCCGACCGCTAATTTGCTAAGTTAAAATTTCGGCACCTATGTCAATTATAGGACCTTATACTTCTATAATTGTATTAGGAAGGGGCATCCTTAGTTTAGCAATTTTAATAGCTTCACAATGTATTGTGCGGCGCTACTAACATAACACCAATCCTCCTTGACTTCCAGAAGGATATAGCTGCAGGTAGAGCTCCAAAAAGGCTTGGGAGCTCCAATCCGCCGGCAAAGATATAGGGAGCTCCTAACATAACCCTTTCACTTACCCTAACCGTGCTTGGAAGTGATGACCCTGTGACGCTCCTGTTCTACCCGCTCTGTACGGGACTCGAACCGGCGTCTCCGGCATGGGAGGCGGGTGCGCTAACAAGGAGGCTAAAGGCTACAGCCTCTAGGGTCAGTCGCTAGTGCACCTCTTGAGGTCAGAACAGTGAGGTTTATACACATTGCACAGCTATATATCAGCTGGGCACTGTTACACCCCCTTATGGAATGTGTGCAACTACCTTTTGGACTAACCTCAACCCCTTCTGGAGTAATCCCATCCTCTAGCTAAGACTAATTATCAGGACAAAAGCGTCCCGACTGTAACTCCATCGGGACGTGGGACACGGCTTGTATAACCGGGTCGTCTGGTCACCCTAATCGGACTACACAGATCATGTTGTGCGTTTTGCGTTCTGGATTCAGTAGTGGTGCTGCACTGCTAGGAAACATTGTCTTTTATTTTAGTATGGTGTTACATCCGTATTGGTGAAATAAATGAAGAGGAAGCGATCTGGATAAAGACACGGACACAAAAGGAATGCTGGGAAACGAGAGTGGGCCTTAAACATCCTCCTTTCTCCAGTCCAAACAGAAGCTGTCACACAAGCTTAACCGCAGCAGCCGTCCGCGGACAGGACAAGGGCTTTCCTCACTCATAATGAGCTAAGCCTGTTTTAAAGGGGATGGAGAGATTACACTGGGCCCTGGTGGATCTGAGAGCAGCCTTGCCCGACTGTGTGATGGGATAATAGGGATCAAAGGCACCAGGCAGACCCCTGTAGGGCCCCGGCCACCCGTCAGACCCCTGTAATGAACACTCATCATAAAACTAATCTCTACTGCCATTGCGGCCTCTTTAATTCAATTAGCACTGCATTAAAAAGGCTAAATACACGCCATTGGAGGATTCCAGATATGTTGACAGATATCTGTGCAATTATCCACAAATGTTGTTTTTGCATGATCACACTAAGAGTTCAACTCAGATCATTTAACAGGGTGCTATACTATTTTGTAAAGGGCGTCAAAGGGGGTATTGGTAGGTCTACCATTAAAACCAGTTGACTTTAGCACCACTTGTCACAATACATATAGCCCAAAAATGGGAAACAAACATTTTTTTATGGTGTTTATCCAAAGTTGAAATGCCAATAACTGCAGAAGTATTACATATATATATATATATATAAATATCCTTTAAGATTCTGGTTCAAAACAAACTTTTGTTTTTGTCTATTCATTTTTAAGGCCCTATATGGTTAAACCCCAGAGATATGGGGCTCTCAATGTGGCTCCATCCATAAATGGTTACATTTTTACCATTTTCAGAAGTCAAAAACCAAATGTGGGTCACACAGTACAAAGCTAGTTTTTCTTGTCCAACAAAACAAAGATCTGATGTACAAATAATGTTTAAACTAGAAATGTACCTTTTATTTATTCACATAAAAACAATAATTTCACAGTCCAAAAACACACTCATATGGGTCCAAAGTCCAAAACAGAGGAATGGAAAAACTGGCCACTTGACAAGATGGGTACAATTGCGCATGATGTGTTTGGCATCAATTGTATGCATACCCTGCATCATTTTACTCTCTCTCTCTTTCTCTCTCTATCTCTGTCCTTAAGTTCTTCCAGTATCTGTCCTTCATTTTTTCTCCCTCTGTTCCTCTTACCCGTCCCGCACACACTTGCATTTAGTCTCACAGAGACGGCACAGTTTGTAATGTGCCCATGCCAGCCATTGAAAAAAAGCAAACACTTCCTTTAGCACTCCACTACAGTGTTCAAATTGTGTCAGAGCCCTTAAGACAGAGTTATAAATAAGATGTAGCTCAAACCAAAGACTTTTCATCTGTTCCAATACATTGTTTTCTCTAAAGTCGCTATCATTTATCAGCATGGCTTGCGTATTTAAAGATATGGAGGGAGGGCCTGCTCGTCACAGATATAGCAGAATAGATGGGCAAACTGTTTGATAGTGAGCTAACATGCAGTGATAAATACCAGCAAAACGATGTGCATATTAACTGTGTGCATTTTAATTAACCTCCTGCGAACGTTTACTTCTAAGAAAAAAGATTAATGTCAGTAATTTAGCTGTACCAACAATCATAAATCAAAGAATAATTACATCTGACCATTATTGTGAGATGAAAATGAGGATCCAGTCTGACAGCATCACTCAGTTGCTGTTTGTAAATTCCTTGAGAAAATGGCACACTTGGGCATGTTTAGAATTATTTACATTCTAAGTTGGACTATTTATTAAAACTGTGACAGATCTTTGCATTGTGTCACCGCAATATAATGTAAATATTTTTTTTCTGTATTCGGAAATGATAGTTTGTAGTCAAAGAATTAATACATTTCTATGCCCAGCCTTATTTTGAAAGTTTTAGGACCAGTGCCAGTTCACAGCAGATGGTGTTACCCACTCGATGTAAAAAAACAAAACAAGCGATCGATCAATATAATATACCATCGCTCCTCATGGTTGGTTAGGACAAAAACTCTGATTACCGCTGAAAATACACCTTTTATAGTGTGTTGTTTGCCGTCAGGTTAGGACATGGTGTGACTGTGGCGTCCTGTAGCAGATCTGTGTTTCTGTTTGATTTCCGAATATTCTGTAAAAAATACAAATAAGGCTGGGCATAGAAATGCATAAATTCTTCAACTACAAACTCTTCAGACATGTTTAGTGAGTTCTGTTCTCTGTTTTGTGTGCAGCTGTGGGAAAAAGAGAATAGAGGTATATTAATACACATTTTGGGGGTCACTGACAAGCTAATGGTTTTCTTGGCATGGGCACAATTTGGCATGGAGGAGAGGAAACTATAATGTATAAATGTTCTGCACTTATTCCTTAGCATTCATACACCAATGGCGGCAGAGCTGCATGCAAGGTGCTAGTCTGCCATTGGGAGCAACTTGGGGTTCAGTGTCTTGCCCAAGGACACTTCGGCATGTGGAGTCATGTGGGCCGGGAATCAAACCACCAACCCTGCGATTAGTGGCCGACCCGCTCTACCACCTGAACCACAGACACCCCAAAGTTAATTCAATTGCGAGTTCAAAGTTGCTGCATATGTTAACTGTGCCGAACTGGTCATTTATGAGGTTCCATAATGGTTGGGAGAGTAGATAGCAAGTAAACGGCAAAAACAGGCCATAGTATGATTAAATTGTCGCCATTTCCACAGCTCCATCTCTCCCTTATATAAAGTAATGTAAGCATTTGCTCTGCATGATGCCGTATCTCCGTAAATCACACAGGCTTGTAAAATAGGAGCAAACTATGATTAGGATTATTTTTTTTTTTTCATAATTATTTCCTATTCAGCTGTAAAAGGCTGAAGCCAGAATTACAAGTTGACTCGTATGGAAAAGCGCCATATACAACATTTTGCATGGTTAAGAATTTATTGGAGGTGGGTGCTAAAATTAGACATGAGATAAATCACTTTTATTAATCATGTGCTTAAACTAAGATCACTTTAAAGTCACACACACACACACACACACACTAGTATGTGAATCTGTGTTTGCAAGACAGAGACAAGAAGAGCTAAAATAACCGACTATAGAACCACGTGTATCTGGACTTAATGGAGTGTGAATGTTTTCTATTTATCAGACCAACTTTCTGTGCATGCAGCTTTAGGAGACACTTGTAGGTGCCTTTCTTTCCCCATCAGTTCTTCTCCTTGGCTCTCTTTTGCTATTTATATTCTCTGATAGCTCGTCATACCTCTCTGTCTCATCTCTGATGGATCACCCCCTTTACAACACATACAGTGACCCGGTGACTCTGTCCCTCAACACTTTTAACATTCAAATGTCAAGCAGGAAGTCTGAAGAGAACAAAAAGATGAAGAGAGAGAGAGAAAGAGTTGGTAGAGACAGAGAGAGAATCCATCACTGAAGCCACAGGATGAAAGCACAGCTGAACTCTGGGTCTACTGACAATGAATAAAGGGCTAGCGAGTGATTATGATGACGAATGACCTCTGCAGTCTATTACTCATGAGCAAAGTAAAACCAGCAGAATCACAGCCACAGAACCCCTGTTTACATACACATGTGAAATATCATTATTTACTACAATATATATATGCGGCTCAGCCTTTCTTTGTTCTGAAAGTATTTTAATTTCCAGCTGAAGTGATATTTCTGCACCACTAGCGTTGCCAAACTGAATTGCAAAATCGATTTTCTGAACACTCGCCCTGTCTGCCATCGGTAAACCAAAAACAAATGGCCCTGCCCTAAACTCACGCCATTGGTTAAGGCAATTTTGCAGTGTGGAGCTGGTCAGGATGAAACCTTTTGATGCTTCACAGAAACACAGTTACGTTTTTTGGGGGGGGGAAACCAATTTACAAATGGTTTACTTAAAGGTGTTGGGAAAGGAACAACAAAATCAGCTTTTTTCTGCTTCAGAGGTTACAATTATTTTCCTTGATATTATATTTGTGATTACTTCGATTTAATACAATTCACTTGGGGAATTTTATGGGTTCAATACAAGTTAAGTTCAATCAACAGCAATTGTAGCATAATGCTGATTACCACAACAAATAACTTTTTCTTTAAAATAGGGAGTCAATGAGGCTAATCTGTAAACATTAAAATACTCACTGTTTCAAAGGTATAGATACAAGATGAAAACATTAGGTGTGTTATCACGATTTTAGTGTGATAAAATCACTTACTAACTGCATCTGTGTAAAGTAAAATCCAATTTTACAATGTCGTCGTCATGACAGCGTAACACTGTAAACCTGTAATCTAGCAAAGTGACGATTTAAACATTTTTAAAGCTCAAATAACACACAAGTTTGAACAGAAAATTGTATGTACTGTAAGTGCTTTTATACAATTATAAGCATCACTTTTCTGCCTTTAAACCCTCCAAAAATGGACCCCATTGACTTCCATTGTAAGTGCCACACGGTAAACTTGATTTGTGCATTTTTAAAGAAAACGAGAGATGAAAAGTTAATTTTTGTGGTAATCAACATGCACCAAATGCTGCTGATTGAGCTTCACTTGTGTTAAACCAAAGACATTCCCATAAAATACTTCTTGTGGATGGAACAACTTCATGCTGTACACATTCGGCTACACATTCAAAACAATCTGAGAACATTGTTCCTGAATGTATTTAAGATACAAGCAACAGAATTCTCTGTGATCAGTTACAATGCTCAAATATTTCAATAACACGTTAAATCAAATTTGAAACATTTTGCTCAATGAGATTTTGCACAATGATGACTGTAAGACATTACAGATATTACAGCTTCATTTTCAGATTTTCTGTAAAGCTTCTTTGAAACGATGTGTGATGAAATGCACTATATACATAAACATGACTTGAAATGATGTTGACGCAACATGAGTTGACCTACATGGGTTGCTGGAATTTAAACTTTTCGCTATTAGTTTATTGTGGTGCTGTAATTGAAATCTGTTAGTTATCTGGTTAATTGTGCAGTTGATATACTGTTTGTATACAGTGAAAAGAGCATAGCCTGCAGCAGATAAACTGCAGCATAACACGAACAATCTTTAACTCTAAAATAGAACTAGAAACTTGACTGGAGAGCTGAAGTATACCCTCAAAAATTACACCATTATTAAATCAGCAAATCTTTGAACCAGTCACAACAAAAATGTACACCGTGTTCTTCTCAAATCTGAGATTTATGTCAGGACGTCCATTTGGAAGACATTTTTCATCCAAGAGCACAAACCCCTGAGCAACTGGAAAAAAAAAGCATTATGTTATACATGCGGTCAGGTTCACATATGGAGAATGCCAATGGAAAACATCAATCCACAATGTCCTTTACCTACTGTTTTACATAATGAGAGATCCATAATGGCATTGGCAAACATCTCCTGAAAGACTCTTTTTTTTTTCTTCTCAATGAAATAATATGGAGGTCATTAAACAGGAGTGGGTTCATTTTATGGCGAAAATATCTATCAAGATGTTCCTGTTATAAAATGTAAAGAGACACCTACACTATCAGTCAAAAGCTTGGGCACACGTATGCATTCTTTATCATGACTATTATCCACATTTGAGAGTAGCAGTAAAGTCATCAAAGCTATGAAGTAACACAAATGGAAGTATGGGAGTTATGTATTTTAGCATTTTTAAAATAGCCAGCCAGTGTCTAGATCAAAAAAGTTCCTTTATTGAATTTGCCAGTATCGCTTTATTCTTCTTTCTAAAGACTGGTCAGAACTCATGATATGAGTTCACATAGTTATTGTATCCTATTGAATGTAATGGATTATACACAGAGAGAGAGAGAGAGAGAGAGAGAGAGAGAGAGAAAAAAAAACATTTCTAAATTATTTTAAGAGTTCATTTCTACTTCCTTGCAACTTTTTAGAATAGTTTGTTCTTATGTTGTGTCTTTCTAAAGAGTGTCTTCTCATTCCCCATTGTCACCTTTAGTGTCATTTTTATGTGATACATATTGCTGCATCTTCTTCCTAAACAATTCTACCTTAGTTTCATCAATTCACAAAACATTTTCCCAGTAGTGTTGTGGAGTGTCAAGGAGGTCTTTGACAAATTTCAGACATGCAGCAATGCTCTTGATGGAAAGCAGCGGCCTCCTTCATGATGTCCTGCCATGAACACCATACCTGTTTAATGTTTTCCATCTATTAGACTCATGAACAGAGATGTTAACCAGTTCCAATGATTCCTTCAAGTCTTTATCTGTCACTCTAGGGTACTTTTTTACCTCATTGAGCATTCTGCTGTGTTCCCTTTGAGTCATCTTAGCTGGACGGCCACTTCTAGTGAGAGTACCTATAGTACTAAATCACCTCCATTTATAGACAGTTTGTCTAACTGTGGGCAGATGAATATCTAACGGCCACATATAGAGAGAGTACCTATAGTACTAAATCACCTCCATTTATAGACAGTTTGTCTAACTGTGGGCAGATGAATATCTAACGGCCACTTCTAGAGAGAGTACCTATAGTACTAAATCACCTCCATTTATAGACAGTTTGTCTAACTGTGGGCAGATGAATATCTAACGGCCACTTCTAGAGAGAGTACCTATAGTACTAAATCATCTCCATTTATAGACAGTTTGTCTAACTGTGAACGGATGAATAGCTAACGGCCACATATAGAGAGAGTACCTATAGTACTAAATCATCTCCATTTATAGACAGTTTGTCTAACTGTGGACAGATGAATATCTAACGGCCACTTCTAGTGAGAGTACCTATAGTACTAAATCACCTCCATTTATAGACAGTTTGTCTAACTGTGGGCAGATGAATATCTAACGACCACTTCTAGAGAGAGTACCTATAGTACTAAATCATCTCCATTTATAGACAGTTTGTCTAACTGTGGGCAGATGAATATCTAACGGCCACTTCTAGTGAGAGTACCTATAGTACTAAATCATCTCCATTTATAGACAGTTTGTCTAACTGTGGGCAGATGAATATCTAACGGCCACTTCTAGTGAGAGTACCTATTGATCCCCAATCCTTGATTTTCTTCTTTCACATTTGTTCATAAACCTAAATTTTAAACTTTACAAACGTGTGAATATATCTCCGATACTAGTCTTTATAAAAAAATAATCAGATTTCTTTGATATCGCTATTTATATCCAACTTTCCGAAACTTTCGCTACTATTCTTAGCCCGCTAGCACTGCACGCGTGGTCTCTCGCCAATCGATCGTCTTACTTACACCTCTACACCTGTATAACTGAAAGCTATAATTCGCCATTATAGCACATCTGCTATAATGGCGAATATAGCGGATGTGTGTCTAACTCTACCTCTGTGTGCAGGTGAAGACACCTTTGAACTGCATTCGGTGCAGTTGGAGCTGGAATCCGTCGAGAGGCAGATCCAGGACCTGCTAGAGAGACAGGCCGAGCTGCGAGATCGGCGGTCCGCGCTTGAAGCATCACGCGCAGATGCTCACAGGTCAGTGGTTCATAATTTTTTGACTCCGTCCTCGTCTACTCCGTGTGTTTCTCTGCACAGGATGCGATCCTCCCTGGCTTCATTCACTCCGGCACCGACACATCACCATGGACCCTGGGTGATTCCACGGCGGAAGACGCGAGCCAGGACCAGACCAAGGACCTCCCCGCCCCTCCCGGCCTTCGAGATCTCCACCCGGAACCGCTTCTCACCTCTTCGCGAGTCGGAGCGCGACGACGCCGTGATCATCGGCGATTCGACCGTCCGTCATGTCCGCGCTATCTCTGGCAAAGGTAAGGTGCGCACTCACTGCTTTCCTGGTGCTCGTGTTCTTGATGTCTCTATGCAGGTTCCCGAGATCCTGAATGGTGACGAGCGCGTCGGAGCTGTCGTGCTGCACGTGGGAACGAACGACACCAGGCTGCGGAAGACGGAGGTACTGAAGGAGGACTACAGGAGCCTGATCGAGACGGTACGCAGCACTTCGCCAGAAACAACGATCGTCGTGTCTGGACCGCTTCCCACGTACCGACTAGGACAAGAAAGGTTCAGTAGATTATTTGCTCTAAATGAATGGTTAATGTCATGGTGTAATGAACAGAGACTGCTCTTTGTTAATAATTGGAATCTGTTTTGGGAGCGACCTAGGCTCTTCCGTCCTGATGGCCTTCACCCCAGCAGAGTCGGAGCGGCTGTTCTGTCGGACAACATCTCCAAGACGCTACACACCATATGACTAGTAAGTCAAAGTCCAAATCACAGTATTTGCTGTCCCAACTTAATTGATATAAGTACCAATGTAGAACATTATATAGAAACTGTGTCTATTCCTCGTTTAGTAAAGACAAACAATACATCTACTGTAGGATCTAGGAAAAATCTAATTGTAATTAAACCAGAAAATCTCAATATCAGTGAACAAAAACAATTTCTAAAGCTAGGTCTTCTAAACATTAGATCGCTCACACCTAAGGCGGTTATTGTAAATGAAATGGTCTCAGATAATAGTTTTGATATATTTTGCCTTACTGAAACCTGGCTTAAACCAAATGATTATTTCGGTCTAAATGAGTCTACTCCGCCAGGATACTGTTATAAGCATGAGCCCCGTCTGATTGGTCGTGGCGGCGGTGTTGCAACAATCTATAGAGATATTCTTAATGTTACTCAGAAAATAGGTCACAGGTTTAATTCGTTTGAAGTACTTGTGCTAAATGTTACACTCTCAGATGTAAGAAAAAAATCCCTATTATCTCTAGCCTTGGCTACCGTATATAGACCTCCAGGGCCTTACACTGTTTTCCTAAAAGAGTTTGCAGACTTTCTATCAGATCTATTGGTCAATGTTGATAAAGCAATAATTGTTGGAGATTTTAACATACACGTAGATAACAGAAATGATGCGTTAGGGGCTGCGTTTACAGATTTGTTAAACTCCTTCGGGGTCACGCAAAACGTCAGTGGTCCCACTCATCGCCTAAATCATACGCTAGATTTAATTATATCTTATGGAACCAATCCAACCGATATAGATATTATACCGCAAAATGATGATGTCACTGATCATTACATGGTAACTTGCATACTACGTACCACTGAAATCTGTCATATTGCGCCACGTTATCGACCAAGCAGAACAATCCTTCCAACCACAATAGATAGATTCACAAATAGCTTACCTGATCTATCTCAGCTGCTCAGTGAACCCAAACAAACAGATGAACTAGAGGAAATGACTAGCAGTTTGAGCACCATTTTCTCTGGTACATTAGATATTGTTGCACCAATTAGATTAAAAAAGTTTAGAGAAAAAACTAGAGCACCATGGTACAACAGTGCTACGCATGCTATCAAGAGAGAAACTCGTAACTTGGAGCGTAAATGGAAACAAACTAATTTAGAGGTCTTTAGAATCGCATGGAAAGACAGTATGTCACGTTACAAAAAGGCTCTAAAAACAGCCAGGGCTGAGCACCTCCGCAAACTAATAGAAAATAACCAAAATAATCCAAAGTTCTTATTTAACACCGTGGCTAGACTAACAAATAAACAGAGATCACCTGAGCAAAATATTCCGTTACAGTTTAGTAGTAATGATTTTATGAATTTCTTCACTGAGAAAATAGAAAACATCAGAAACACAATTGTAAACACAATTGTTAATGTACAATCTTTAATGGTGTCTTATGATTCAGCCTCAATTATCGCCCCTCAAGAACAACTACACCGCTTTACAACTATAGGACAGGAAGAGCTAAATAAAGTTATCATTGCATCTAAACCAACAACATGTTTACTAGATCCAATACCCACTAAACTACTGAAAGAAGTGTTACCTGTAGTGGAAGAGCCTCTTCTCAATATTATTAACTCGTCTTTATTTTTAGGTCATGTTCCAAGAATATTTAAGCTGGCAGTTATAAAACCTCTCATTAAGAAACCACAATTAGATCCAAATAACCTAGCAAATTACAGACCCATCTCAAATCTTCCATTTATGTCTAAAATATTAGAAAAAGTTGTGTCCGCTCAATTGTGCTCTTTCTTGCAAGAAAATGATATCTATGAAAAATTTCAGTCAGGATTCAGACCGCATCATAGCACAGAAACTGCGCTAGTTAAAATTACAAATGATTTACTTTTAGCTTCTGACCAAGGCTGCATCTCAATATTAGTTCTACTCGATCTTAGCGCTGCGTTCGACACTATAGATCATAAAATACTCTTGGATCGACTACAAAACTACACTGGTGTTCAGGGACAGGCATTAAGCTGGTTTAGATCGTACTTATCAGACCGTTACCATTTTGTCTGTTTAAATGGGGAAAAATCAAAAATAACGTCAGTAGACTATGGAGTGCCACAAGGATCTGTGTTAGGCCCTCTATTATTCTCAATATATATGCTACCACTTGGTAAAATTATAAGAAAACATGGAATTAATTTCCACTGTTATGCTGATGACACTCAATTATATATCTCATCACGACCAGATGAAAACATTAACTTATCTAACTTGACAGAGTGTCTTAAAGATATAAAATGTTGGATGACGCGTAATTTCCTGTTATTAAATTCCGATAAAACGGAGGTATTACTTATTGGTCCAAAAAACTACCCACAAAATCCCTTACAATACAACTTTAATTTAGAAGGATGTCCTGTTACATTATCCACTACAGTAAAAGACCTGGGTGTTATACTAGACCGCAACTTGACTTTCGAAAATCATATTTCATCTGTTACGAGAACAGCCTTTTTCCATCTTAGAAACATTGCTAAGCTACGTAACATGCTATCTGTTTCTGATGCAGAAAAGTTAGTTCATGCATTCATGACCTCGAGACTAGATTACTGTAATGCTTTATTAGCTGGTTGCCCTGCATCCTCAACAAACAAGCTACAGTTAGTCCAAAATGCAGCCGCTAGAGTTCTTACTAGGTCAAGAAAATATGATCACATAACACCGATTTTATCATCTCTACACTGGCTACCAATTAAGTTCCGAATCAATTACTAAGTATTACTACTGACCTATAAAGCCCTAAATGGTTTATCTCCTGTGTATTTAACGGATCTTCTATCGCCATACAATCCATCGCGCTCTTTAAGATCACTAAATTCGAGGCTTCTGGTCATACCTAGGATATCTAAGTCCACTAATGGAGGGAGGGCGTTCTCACATTTAGCTCCTAAACTCTGGAATAGCCTTCCCGATATTGTTCGAGGCTCAGACTCGCTGTCCCAGTTTAAAACTAGATTAAAGACACATCTCTTTAACCAAGCATTCACATAATGCTAACTTTTTATACTACTGCTGAATCAGTTATAATGCATTAATATTATGAACATCAGCTATGCTAATTATTTCCCATCTGTTTTTCTGCTGTTATCTCGGGACGCCAGTCCCGAGGTAAATAGCGTTCGTCAGCTCCAGTTTGTATCCAGCCTCTCACGGAGACTTCAGATGCCCCATCACCATGGACAAGGATCTTAAAATGGGATACATAGACTAATTATTGCCAACAAAAGCCTTCATCAGCCAAACAAGGACAATTGCATCTAAGTGAACTTCTGGAATTTAATCAAGGATGGACTTCAAAGACACTGGTCACTAATCTTGCAGTTCAAACACAATCACTGTCTAAATACTGACCCTTAGCACTTAATAAGTTTAATAATTTTTTAAATCATGTTTTTTGACTATAAATAATTCTTATTTACATTATTCATGATGTTAGCCAGAGGGGAACTGGCCCCCACAGTGAGTCTGGTTTCTCCCAAGGTTATTTTTCTCCATTAACCATCATCTTATGGAGTTTTGTGTTCCTTGCCACAGTCGCCTTCGGCTTGCTCACTGGGGTTATTAATACAATTATTATTTAATTATTTTTAAACACGATAAAGAATCATATCTTATCTAATTCCACAACAGGGCTCCAAACAAAAAAAAAAAATCAATTAAGGAGCCACTGGCTCCTACAGGGGGAAAAACAGGCGCCAAATATTTTAAATTTTTTTAACTCCTTCCATTCCTTTTCGTCCCGCAGCTCGCTAACAGTGTAGTCTGTGGAGCATTCTTCGCAATTATGTGATCACGTGCATTTTTATGCTTGTTACTGTCACCGTGTTTTCTAACAGTCTCTTTTTTGAAATTGTTAGTTCCTGCAATGAACTCCGTTTTCCCCGCTATTCCTTTGATATAAACTTTTGTAATGTATCTCGGGAAATGTAATGCAAATTTTAAAATCAAAGGGAGTAAACTTTTACTGTCGCCAATGGCGACCTTGACAGAAATTACACTCACAAATAAATTTATTTGGTCACAAATGTGACCATTTTTAGTCGCAGTTTGGAGCCCTGCACAAGGATGATGATTTATCGACTTTATAGACATTACATTTTTATCGTCTGTTAATGCTGAACTTCTGTAAAGCTGCTTTGAAACGATGTGTGTTGTGAAAGGCGCTATACAAATAAAATTGACTTGACTTGACTTGACTATAGTACTAAATCACCTCCGTTTATAGACAGTTTCGTGGGTCGGTGGGTGTCAAGAAGCGGCAGCCGTGGCAGCAAATCACCCCCCGCCCCCCAACCACAACCCACATGGAATCATTGGAAGCCACAACAGGTTTATAAAAAATATATCTACAAAAATATCGGTTTAGTGGTGTGTCCAAACTTTAGTGGATTCATTCGATCTTCCAAACTCATCACTGTCTGAACCGATTCCTGTGGTAGAACTCAAAATAAGGCAGTCTATAAATGCACAGTGGAGAACTGTGAGAACCATCGACAGCTCAAGTCCTTTGTTCTCTGTGTCAGTCGATTGCCTCCGTAAAACAAATTTACAGTGTCAATAAAAAGTGTCCTAATCATTTTCAAATCATTTCAATTTACAGTGCTCAGGGTCCCATAGCAAAAGCATTCTTCTTCTGTAATTGACTCTCGCACAGTCTACAAAGCCATTTATTTCACAAGAGAAGACAAACACATTTTGTGCAAAATGCACCAGCAAGTCTTGAGGTAAAGCACATGTGAAGACGCACAGACACATTTGTATTCACGTCCACACGATATAGTACAGGATCTTCTGCTCTCCAACTTGATAAGCTATCTGTAGATGGCCTCTATTGAAAGCAGTGCAACTTTAGTTTCTGATGCCTGCAGTGTTTTGTGGCAAAGGACCTCTAATGGTGTTTAACTCATTCAAAACTAAAAAGAAAAAATGGAGGCTCTTTAGAAATTTACACAGAGAACAAAACAAATCTGTGAGTTTGATGTTCAATTAGAGGTGTGTGCATTACATGCCTTCAGGTGTGTATGTGTGTGTGTGTGTGCATTACATGCCTTCAGGTGTGTATGTGTGTGTGTGTGTGCATTACATGCCTTCAGGTGTGTATGTGTGTGTGTGTGTGCATTACGTACCTTCAGGTGTGTGTGTGTGTGTGTGTGTGTGTGTGTGTGTGTGCATTACGTGCCTTCAGGTGTGTATGTGTGTGTGTGTGTGCATTACATGCCTTCAGGTGTGTATGTGTGTGTGTGTGTGCATTACGTACCTTCAGGTGTGTGTGTGTGTGTGTGTGTGTGTGTGTGTGTGTGTGTGCATTACATGCCTTCAGGTGTGTATGTGTGTGTGTGTGTGCATTACGTACCTTCAGGTGTGTGTGTGTGTGTGTGTGTGTGTGTGTGTGTGTGTGTGTGTGCATTACGTGCCTTCAGGTGTGTATGTGTGTGTTTGTGTACATTACGCACCATCAGGTGTGTGTGTGTGTGCGCATTACGTGCCTTCAGGTGTGTGTGTGTGTGCGCATTACATACCATCAGGTGTGTATGTATGTGTGTGTGTTTGTGTGTGTTCCCCATTGAGAATGCTAATGAGACAATGACAGATGTTTCCTGAAGTATGCAAAATGTCACCAAGTGTCCTTGAGATCCAGCCTCATTATGCATACTTCTAAAGATTCATAATTGCTCCATGCTGAGGGCTGTGTAAAAATATGGATTTTTTTTTCAATTAATCGCAGTCTTTATTTGAACAATCCTGATATCGATTGTTAAAATCCCAACATCAATCTTTTACTCTATGAAAAACCCTCAAGAATTGCAAGTATATCACTCAGATATGCAACCAAGTTGTGACAAAAAAAGTCTGAGTTTTACAGAAGCCCTGAACCGCACTGCGAAAAAAACAATATTACCTCCAATAATACCTTACAAGCATGGCCGGATGTAGGCATGGGCAGGGGTCGGCTGAGCCCACCCAATCAAACATTTGTCATAAATGAAAAAGCTTTTATTGATCTACACTCTTAGAATAAAAGGTTCTTTGGAGTTCTATATAGAACCCTAGGATTCTTTACTCTTTTTGCCAAAAAATAAGGTTCCATTTACAAATATTTGCAAAACAAAAGCACCCTTTTGCACAGAAAGGTTCTTTAGGCTGACAGTTGCTTAATGTGAATATGTATTTGTATAATTTACATTATTTAAAGTTACTGTTGCATTTACATTTCTTACTGCTGACAAATAAAACTCTTACAATTGACTTCTTCAGATTTGGGTTTAATTAGAAAAGGATCTATTACAGTTCTCTTTAAGAGGACAAGTTTATGTCAGTATCAGTGTACAGTCTTCGGTACAATCTATTCTTGACTCATAATTCAGCAACAAATGCGTAAAACTGTGTTTATCATAAACAGCAAACATCTAGATTATGTACGTAACCCTGGTTCCAAAACCATCATTTCCACAAGTCTGGCCGGGGGTGCCAAATGCTGCCCCGGGCAACAGCCTGATCCGTGGAAATGCGTTAAGACGTGGTGTTGGCCACTAATGTCCAGTGCATCAATGCAGGGCAGTGCCAGGGCGTGAGGGAAAACCAGAGAGGACAGTGCGATGTCTCGCTTGAAGCGAACAGGTCCACTTCCTCTCTGCCCAACCTTCTCAAGATTTGTTCCATAATCCGAGGATGTAGCGTACACTCTCCGTGCATCAAACCCTGTCTGGATAGGTGATCAGCCCCCAATTTCATGTGGCCTGGAACATGTATAGATCGTAGAGACAGTATATTGTCTCATGCCCACAGAAGAATGCGGTGTGCCAGCCTCAGCATGCAATGACCCTTGGAAATGGAGACAGAGGCTGATATCGGGAAGCATATTTTTTATATCCACTCACCAGAGCAAGTTGTGGGGGAAAACTGAGCCATATTCTGGTTGTCAGACTTTCAAGGCATGTACAACGGCAAACTCATCCCATTACTGCCTGAAGAGCAAACACGGGAGACACAGATGAGTTTATATGGTCCAATTTCATCCACTGAATGGCTGCAGCAAGGCTGTAGGCTCGTGTGTAGGCCTATTTCTATCCTACATTGAGTTATATTGCACGTGCCCCGAGACCCTTGGTCATGGAGGCAAAGACAAAAGTCATGCTGAAAATATTCAATGCTCATTCGTCAGCGGAAATTATGGGGGAAACTGAGCTAAATTGGTTTATTGAAAAACAGGTAGAAACTAAACCGGACCCAGCATATAATGGGGGAACAATGTGTAGTACATGTAATGTTATTCACGCGAAAACACGAGATGGGGAGCGTTTGCTAACCTCAATTTGTAGGAGGAGGCACAAATTATGCTGTCTATCACCCTCTCAAACAAAAGCATCGCCTGGACCACCTCGTTCCCCAGTGTGAACCGAGTCAGGGGAAACAAGGGGAAATCCAAACAGAGCCGATGTTAACTCAAAGGCATTCCTAAACGCGATGTGCTTGCTGGACTGAAAAACCATCGTGTGTAGATCCAACGGCTGTCTGAAAAGAGCGACATCCATGACGCCATCGGCGTCCGTTCGCACTCCAATCTTCTCAGACACAAAGCCGAAATCTCAAATGGCTGCAGCACACAGAGCTCCAAGTCTGGAGGCCGTAGAACTGGAACAAGTGGGGATAATGCTTTGTGGTGAGAAATTGCAAGCCTTGAAAAGCATCGTTGTGCTCGTCGGTCCCTTGTAGTATTTGGGAAAAAACACATCGAAATTGCTCTGAAGTTTAAGCTCTGTAAACGACGTCCTTATGTGTTTGGAGAATTAATAATCCTCGCGTCAATGTGAGTCACTAGAAACAAACACAACGTGCGCACTGAAGAACAGAACATCTGACTCAATGAAACACTTGAATCACTAAAATCTCTTTAGAAATCCTGATCGCAGGTTTTTGTTATAATTTTCTTTTCTTTCTCAGGAGCACATCACAGCCAAACACTGAATTAAGCTCAATGCACTGATTAAAGAGAATTTTTAATGGATAATGTCCAAAAAGGAAGTGATGTAAATGTTTCAATTTCACTACTTGTGAGTATTTGATGTTTGCAGTTTTATTGTAATTTACACAAATAATATAATTGTGTGAAAATGCTATATTCATTGAACATGGGCTTTAGCAAAGACCTTCTCCTGACTCAGAGAGAACTTCGGAAATTTTGGACATCAACATCAACCAGAGCCTTGAGAAGTGAACATCAAAAGGGGACATTTGACTCCAAAACAACGGCATAAAAAATGTCATACAATGTATATATGTTCCTATTATTTCTCATTATTTTGTATTGCATCAAGGTTTTGAGTGCTCTGGAGTGCAGCAATACTTCATACAGATAACAACACTCCACTTCATCATATACTTTTTAAGATGTAATTCAGAGAGATACAATATCTTATAATACATTTTTCATGTTTCTTTCAGGGATCAGCACATCCATTTTCTAAACGATCTTTCATATCAGTGCAGAGAGTTGGCATCAAACTGATGACATGGAGATGTCTGAAGTGAAGTTTAATTTGTTGCATCCAAAAGACCTTACTCAGTTTGTCAGACCAGTGACAAACACAATTATTCAGTATCTGCCCCAGTGCTAAAACTGTTCAGCAGATTTTGATAGGTCTTTTTTCCCCCACTTTTGTACTTATTAATCTTACTTATGGTTATAATTTAAATTTATGGTTAATGTTAGATGATACATAATATTGCGTTTTTCCTAATTTGGAATGCCGATTCCCAATGTGCTCCAAGTCTCCGGAGTGGTGTAGGCAATCCGAACATCAGTTGCCTCCACTGAGACTCTGAGACCGTCAATCCGTGTATTTTATTTTGTGGCTTGTTGAGCGTGTTACCGCGGAGATGTAGCGTGCATCGAGGCTTCACGCTATTCTCCGCGGCATCCACGTGCCCCACCGAGAGCGAGAACCACATTATAGTGACCACGAGGAGGTTACCCCATGTGACTCTACCCTCCCTAGCAACAAGGCCAATTTGGTTGCTAAGGAGACCTGACTGGAGTCACTCGTCAAAATTCGCTGAAATTCCCAGCCCCCAATATCGCTACTTTTAGACTTTTAACTTATTGTTCCAAAACTGTGGATTTATTAAGTCAACTGTTATAACTATTGCATTATGAATTGTATTATTTATTGCTTTTGTTGTTGTAAACAATCAATTATAATTACTTTACTAAATAATACTTAAATGTGTTTTATATGGTTATTTCACTTTCTTAGTGATATAGTATCTATATGAACAATTGAATTCACATGTACATTAAACATTCTTCTGGTAATAAAACTAAATGTAAAAACTAAAGAAAAGCCAAATGTTACGATTCCATCTTGGGAACTTCTCAAAGGTTCTAAATGGAACATTTTGGGGGTTCCAAATATGAAATGAGCAATAGAACCCAAAAAGGGTTCTATATGGAACCTTTTCTTCTAAGAGTGTAGCTCCACAGCACATAAGTGACCTTCTATCATGCTCACATAAGATCGCAAAAATCTGGCCTGTCTATAATACCAGGAATATCAAAATCCACAAAAGGAGGTAGATCATTTTCCTATTTGACTCCTAAAGTATGGAATAATCTTCTGAAGATGATTCTGGACACTCATCTCGTATTCTATAATCCTGTTTTAAAGTGAATGGCATCAATGTAATAGTATTCTATCTGTTTCCCTGTCTTAACCTCGGGATACATATCCTGAGGTTACCAGAGCATGCCAGATCCAGCTCTGGTCCTGCCTGACATCCGATGTACAGTGAGTGATGATGACTAACTGCAGCCTGTGCCAGCCAGATCTCATTTCAGTCTACTATAATGGACTTCACAGCGTGCCAGCTCCAACCATCAGACATGTGTTCTTCACTGGACACTGCCTGTCTCTTTTAACATCCTCTGTTCTTTTTCTAAATTACACACAGTGTAGATTCTATTTCATTAATATACTCTCAGTCCAAACACTTCTGTGAGACATTCGCTGAACTGCTGCATTTCTTAAAGAGACAGTACCATTTAAGCACTCATTCTATACACAGTATCAATGTTTATACTTGTAAATAGTACAGATTAGGCATACCAATAATATACATGTAACAAAATATATAAATGCAATACACCATATGAAATTTCAAGACATCATGTTTATTGATGGAATAGATGGATTTGGACATTTTTAAAAAGTTAATATGTGAACAAAATGATGAAAAATACTGTATATAAAATAAAAAGGTTGTAATGCAGTAAGTTAGAAGGTCTCCTTGTATAATTAACAACATTAGCACCATATTTATTTATTTGTTTATTTATATGTATGCAAGCAAAATGGACATTAGCTTATAACTGAAATATACCCAAATGATTCTGAATCTAATCAATATCAGAATCGAGTCAAAAGCTTGTGAACCATAATCAAATTGTATCCGGAAATCTGGATCAATATCCAGCCCTGCTTACAATGTTACAACCCCTGCTGAAAAACTAAAATGGTGTAGACCAGTTTGAACCAGCTTAATTTCCAACCCTGCTGAAAAGCTTAAACTATCCTAAGGTGGTCAAGCTGGTCTCCCACGCTAGCCAGTTGGAGTTTAACTGGTCTCCGAGCCTGACCATCTCACAAGTGCCCAAAAATTCTTTTAAACCATCAAAAAAGACCAGCATGACCAGCTTGGCAAGGCACCTTAATGCTTTTTTCTTTCATTCTTTTAGCAAATGGGCAATGCTGGTTAGAATGGCACAGGTAGGTTTTGTGGCAGGTAGACCGACCAGCTTGGCCAGTGCAGTAATGATGGGTAACTATCCATAACCAGCATGAAAGTGCCCAAAACATGCTTTAGGTAACTAATTAAGGCTTTTGCTGTTAACCAGCTAAACAAGGATATCTGTTTTTTGGTTTGTTTTACTTATTTACTTTGATAAAAACTGTGAAAGTGTTTGTCAGCAAACCTTACTTAGTTTGGAGAACTAGCCTGACTCAAACATTAATATTCCTTATCATACCAAACGCACTCTTTGCCCTTCAAAAAGACAACACCTCGGGGGTGTTGGTGTGCCGCAGATGTATTTAAGGACTTCAGTGGACTGATGACAAGCCTGGATTAGTTTCGTGCCAAATCCCCTCACAATTGTTTTTGTGCTAAAGTCCTTGCTAAATGCTAATTAATAAGCAAATAATGGGGCTTGTTTTCCCTTTGTGGCATCAACAAAGACACACAAGCACTTATGAATAAACAAACAAACAAACAGTTTTTTATTGACAAAATAATGAAATATCAAAACTGTTTTGGATTGGGTAGAGTCATGTTTGAAGATACATATAAAATAAAACTGACAGACAGATAATTCAATAAAATGAAATGTATTTGTTTATATGTATATATATATATATATGCACACTGTGTGCTCACCGTCTCATCCACTCTAACAGAGTCACTCTTGCTGACGGACTATTTTCATTCTATCTAGATTTTCCTCTCTAGTGTCCCACTGAGAAACAGCAACCTATTATCAAGCCCAGGGCTGCATTTGTTCTACAGTCCCCCCCTCTTGTGCTGATCTCACACGCAGCCCAAAATGCACCGAAACGTTTTTTAAAGCTGCTGCACTTGGTGCTATTAAGTGAAGGGAGTTCTGCATGTTTGAACAAGTGCCTCTGAAGTCGAGACTCTGATCGTAGTTGACTCGTCTCTGCTCTTACCGTGACCTGAGCTGCCTGTGGCCCTTTGTAAGTGCATGTGTGCACTTTACCCCCTTCTGATCAGGAAGAGTTACATCTTGTCATAAGGAGGAACCCGCTGAAATATGTGAAAAATGAAGGAGACTTGGAGAGACAGAGAGCAAGGGAGAGAGAAGCAGAGAGTATAAAGAGCTTTACCTTCATTGTCAGCATAGATCATATCGGAAAGGTTTTGTCAGTTTTGTACCAATGCCAAAATTTGTCTCCAGTGTAATTCAGAATTGAAAGATGAAACAGCTTGATAGGATTGTGGTCTGATCGGATGCTGGTGACTGCTTTCATCAGCCTCAATTTATGCTTGATGTTTTAATGTGTTTCTCTGCTGTTGGGAACTCAAATGAAGCAGTCAAATGTCTGGATTAGTAGTAACCTCTCTCCTGATCACTCTGGAGCAAAAATCACTCCTCTCTTTCTCCAGTGTATTTGGAAATACCGCCATTACTCAAAGAAGCCACTGTGACAATAGAGTGACACAGTTCGGAAGTAAAAAATCCTATTCATTATCTCCCTAGTTCAACTGCCTTTCAATGTTCTCAAGGTGGTTATTTGATGGTTAATGCTTCTGTTGAAGCAATCGAGAAAAAAACAAATCTGTTAAAGAATGACACTACCCATGATCCAGCAAACAAAGTGCACCAAAAGAGCTCTGCAGCTCCGCCCACTCCCATGATGCACTGCGAATGACCCGATCGAGTCGCTCTGCCTACACTCAAAAACTACTCGTATATTTGTATATTGTTGTGATAAATAACTTTAAAATGACCTCAAACTCGTTTTCCAGATGCAAGTGATATTCCAGATCTGGCGCCGGCATCAGAGACAATCATGCTGATCCACTTCGGTACATGGCAGTACATTGCCTGAATAGAGTCAAATCTGGAAAAATGTGGGAAAAGTAGACTCCCACTTAAGTTTGTCAGATGCATGAGGGGAAAAACAGACCCAAGTATCATGAAACCGTAAATGTCCACAAAAAGCCACAAACCTCAATTCAGCGGACATGCAGGGGCCGATTGGGCCGTTGCACAGGGGCCTTTAACCCAAAGGGCACTGAGCTCAATCAATCAATTATTTATTTTGAGATATCTCTTATAAATCCACGTAAATGTCAGCCTTATGTGAAATACCATTTCTTTGACCGACTGTGTGCAGGACGACAGCAGCGCGAGCACAGACACTCGAGGAATCTGCACGTTTATTTGAAGGACAGCGCCTGATTTACAAAACGCTTCCAAACACAGAGATAAGGTGCAGTTTAACCTGGCTATGCACAAAGCTGGTTTAAATTTAGTCCAGCATGCATTTAATGTTTAATGATTACGCAAGAGATGCCTTAATACCCTAAATATGTGCACGGTAACCGTTTGTAATATTTGGCTAACCGCAAGAGTTCCCGAACGGTTATCGTGTACTTTGTCGGACTCTGGAATAAAGAACGTTTATTGTCATGGATGCATCAAACACAATGTCAGATAGCAGGGAATAAAGCGCACAGTGAGCTATGAGCTTAAATAGCACAATACACACATCTTTAAATGATAAAATCACATTAAAGTCGAACATAAATCATCTCCGTCACTGACTGCAACATAGTAGAGCTATTCTTAATCAATGGAAAATGCGGCATTCTGCCCGGGCAGTTTCACTTTCCATGAGGCAGCGAACGCTTCAGTTTATAAACCTCTTCGGGATGCTTTGATTTGAAATGATTTACCCAAACTTGTGTTATTATTGTCTGTACACCAGAGCAAACAGGGGGAAAACACCGGCTCACTGTTTAACAAGCGCTGAAACTTTGCCAGGTGAAAAACAACCTGGAATCATGTCACATTAAATCCTCTTTGCAACCTGAACGTCATCAGAATGTTGATTTGTGACGCCAGCGTTGATAAAACGGCATGCAGCACAACAAATGATGAAACAGTACACAGGTGTCTCGAGATGCGTTAATCAATATTAAAGTTCTTTTCAACCTAACAGTGAGTTGTGGCACAATGATCAAAGATGTCCGTCCAGCGCGTGTTTTCACGCCCGTAACTCGCCCTACTAGAAAAACTGACCTAAACATGGCCCAAAACCTGTAGGTGTGTCATTTACCGTTGGACTCAGATCAGGCTGAAGACCTCTAAACATGTGCAGAATAACTGAATAGTGATTTGGGTATTTGAACACCAATAGGGATTAACATCCCTATTAATAACGCACGATTTTGGATCAGTTCATAATTAAAAAATACATACAACTGTCCATGTAAGACATTACTCCAAAACATTCTTCTGTCAATTTGAAAAAACCAACCAAATCTGGCAAGCGTCCAGTTGCGCATACAAGTGAACGTAGCCATGTGACACGCCATGGGTGGCCTCTGTGGTGTACCGGCCCATGGGCCTCTCAGTTCCTAATCCGTCCTTGCGGACATGTAAAGGGAACTGTGAAGTTTGACAGAATTTACGGTTGAAATTCTGCTGGTTGTGATGACTGATGGCAGTCCTGCTGTGAGGGACTTTTACAGTATATCTAAATGAATGGTGTTAGGTGCTTCAAGCTTGCTGTGTTTCAGTGTACAGGGGAAGTCAAATAACTGAAGGTTTGGCTGATTGTAGACTACAGCGAACTACATTACTGTACAGACAAACATGCTAAAATAAACACCCCTGCCTGCAATACATTCCACAGGTAGAAACATTGTTCTGTGTGACCTGTGTAACCGGTTCAGCTCGACCCACTCAGAGCGGGATTCGAACCAGGGTATCCGGTATGGGAGGCGGGCACGTTAGCAAGGAGGCTAAAGGCTACAGCCTCTACTGAGGCCAGGGGAGTGAGGTTTACACACTGTACCCGCTACCTACCAGCTGGCTACCCTTACACCTGCAAACTCTATACATCAAGAAGTCTGAGCGAGGGTGCAACCATGTGACCTTTACAACAACGCACTGTTAGGTCAATATGTGCCGTAACATGTATCTTTTTCCTGGGCTTTAAGGTGTGTGTCTATACAGAGAAGCCTTTCAAAAATAAAACTACTCTGATAAATATTTAATGCAGTAAAAATGTAACAACTAGCCCCAGTCTCCCCCATTGTTGAATATTCATGATTGACCCCCTCAACAACCCCCATCCCCACATACGCACCTCCACCTCACACCACACCCTTGTATGATTCATATTACTTGTATCTTTTAATAAAGATCTTTAAACTCAATTCCTGTCTCTGATTAAATGCCTGTAATACGAGGGATAAGATGAATGCTGTTTGGGATTGGGTGGGCTAAACTTTAAGTTGAACCAATAAAATGAAAGCCAATGCATGCAGTAGACCAATAGCTATCAAGACTTAGGGATGTGCTAAATAAACTGTACCCAATACAATGAAAGCCAGAGTATGCAGTGACCCAATGGTTGTCAAGATTTAAGGGCAGCCTGTTTGAGACAAATGGCCAATAGGGGTGAGCATTTTATCTTGAAGGTAAGAAATGTAAATGTATCTCAGGTGTGAAAAAGTCTCCTGACAGACAACATAAGAGGATTACTTACCATGGCATCATATGGCCACGGAAGGAATCGTCAGTCACTATACATCCAAAATGGTATATAATCATATGTATACAGTCTACTGGTCCGGATACAGCTCTTCTCATTCAGTGAGCATCTAACACCACTGTCCTATCGGTACTTGTCCCGTTATGTTTCTCAGGTAATTGTCAATAATCAAAGAAATCCCAGACAACTGTTTCATACCATTAACAAATTGCTCAAATGTAACATTCCCTCAATTGTGCCTGCTTCAACTCACCTTTGTAATAGATTTCTTGATTTATTTCCAGTACCAAGATGGACAACGCTCGCAAATGCATCCTTAATACTCGTGTCTCATCGGCTTCTCCTCTTAGCATTTCTTATTGCTCTGGCACCTCTTTCTCAAATTCCTCCTCACTTGACCTGGTTTCTCTTGGTAATGAGGTATCACAAACGAAAGCTGCCACTTCCACAGTTGATCCCATTCCAACCTGTTTGTTTAAATCATGTTTCGCCTCTTTGTGTCCTGTTGTCTTGAGTATAATAAATGACTCCCTGTGCACCGGTGTTGTGCCAGCGGCATTTAAAACTGATGTACCTAAACAGACTAACTTGGACCATCTTAACATCTTTCGTCCCATTTCCAATCTTCCCTTCCTTGCAATCATTATAGAATGAATTGTGGCTTCTCAGTTATACACTCATCTCACTGTATTATTACGCAGATGACACCTAGATTTACATCCATTCAAAACCTGGTGATTGTGTGGCTGTTGCCTTTCTTGCACAATGTATTACTGTGATCCAAAAAATGGATGTTTCTAACATTTCTTTGTCTCAACAGTGACAAGACTTTAACCTTGAATATGGATGGCTCTGCTCTGGAGTTTCAAACTAAATTGAATAATTTGGGGGTGATATTTGATGCAAATGTAACATTTGATCCTCATGTCAAGAACAGTGTTAAAACATCATTCTTCCATTTCAGAAACATTGCAAGACTGTGCCCCATGTTATCTTTCTCAGCGGCTGACGTATATTCTCGTATTGATTATTGCAATGCTTTTCTTGTTGGGGTCTCTTAATCTATCTTAAAGGGCACCACATTATGCCCCTTTTCACAAGATGTAATTTAAATCTTTGGTGTCTCCAGAATGTGTCTAAAGTTGCAGCTCAAAATACCCTACAGATAATTTAAATGGTAAATTGTCTGCACTTATATAGCGCCTCTTTAACCTTAACGGTATTCAAAGTGCTTTACAGTGTGACTCATTCACCCACACACAGACACACACATACACCAGTGATGTCAGAGCTGCATGCAAGGTGCCAGTCTGCCATTGGGAGCAACTTGGGGTTCAGTGTCTTGCCCAAGGACAATTCGGCATGTGGAGTCATGTGGGCCGGGAATCAAACCACCAACCCTGCGATTAGCCGCCGACCTGCTCTACCACCTGAGCCACAGTCACTCCAATTTATTATCCCATGTTGAAAATGCCCATTTTTGGGTGGGAATAAAAACTAGCTTTTTTTGTGTGTGTCTTTAAATGCAAATGAGCTGGTGCTCCCCTTGACCGTATCCAGAATTGGGTGGAGTTTTGGCATCTCTGCTTGGGATAACTAGAGGTCATAAGCAATATGACTGACAGCTAAAATAGTTGTGTTCAGCCCGACCAGTTCTGACCAGAGTCAGACACCGATGAGGGAGAGACTCCGTCAGAAGGAACAAGTTTCCGAATGGTTATTTGATACCATTTATTTATTTATTTATTTGTTGAGTTTTTTCAGCAGATTTGCAAGGATGGATGAGCAACACACACACACAAATACTGTTACAACATTCTCTATGCACTATAATGAAACAACACACACACATGTCTGTCGGCAGTGTACGTCAACAGTCGTGGGCGGGGCCTGTACAAAGTGATGTCACTTTGTACAGAATCTGCGAACAGGACCAGGACAAGCGATCACATCACTCCTATCTTGGAGTCCTTGCTCCGGCTCCTTGTCAAGTTTCGTGTAGACTTTAAAATTATCATGTTTATCTACAAGGCTTTGCATGGTTTGGCCCCACAATACTTGTCTGAACGTGTAACCCCCTACACTCCGATGCGTGATCTCCGCTCCTCCTACTCGTCTACACTCTATGGGTGACAGGGCCTTCTGTTCTTTTGCTCCAAAACTGTGTTCCTCTCTTCCCTCTGAGGTTAAACATGCTGAATCTTTTAGTATTTTTAAATCTTCTCTTAAAAGCCACTTTTTTAGGTTTTCTTTTCTGTTATTATTGTTGTATTATATTTATATTGTTCTGATTGCATGTTTTCTTTTTCTTTTTTCTTTCAATGTATTTTTATTTTTTGTCTTGTAAAGCGCTTTGAGATGCAACTTTTAAAGGTGCTATAGAAAATGAAGTTTTGTTATTATTATTATTATTACTTAAAGTAAAGAAAGAAGAGTAATGCTAACACCAGCTAGAGAACTGCCGAGTGCACCTTTAAATCAAACGTTTAGTTTTAATTATAATATGTCATGGCCTCATTATACATGCTAATTTAATATTCCGGGTTCAATACAAGTTCAGTTCAATCGACAGCATTCGTGACATAATGTTGATTACCTCAAAAATGTATTTTGACTCGTTTCTTATTTTATACAAACAAAACAACGTGTGTTTGAGTGAGGCACTTACAATGGAAGTCAATGGGGCCAATTTTTGGAGGGTTTAAAGCAGAAATGTGACTCTTATAATTATATAAAAGCACTTACATGAATTGTTCTGTTAAAACTTGTGTGTTATTTGAGCTGTAAAGTTGTTTTAGGGTTTAAAGTGCTCCATTGTCATGACAATGATGTTGTAAAATTGCACAAATACAATAACTTTCCCCAGATGTGGTCAGTGCGTGATTTAATCACAGTAAAATCATGTTATCACACATATTGTTT
The DNA here is from genome assembly GCA_032164185.1 of Moxostoma hubbsi. NCBI lineage: Eukaryota > Metazoa > Chordata > Actinopteri > Cypriniformes > Catostomidae > Moxostoma > Moxostoma hubbsi. Next base: position 733,085 of record JAVLUX010000019.1, read on the forward strand.
ATGTCTTGCATCTATACTTTTATAACAGCGAGTATTTTAACATTTACAGATTAAACTCCATTGACTTGCATTGGAAGTGTCTCACTGAACACACATTTGTGCTTTTATTAAAGAAAAGGAGGGACGATTCGAAGTTAATTTTTGTGGTGATCAACATTACACCACAAACGCTGTCGATTGAACTGAACTTGTTTTGAACCCGGAATATTCCATTAAATGCAGTCTTGTACCTTTGTGAGTTTGTGATGTTGTGGTTCCCTTTGGAGCTGGTTGGTTTAGTTCATGGCTTAAAACTCTTTTATGAAGGATATTATGCAATCCCGATGGAACAACACGAATGGGAAAAATACTTCCGGAACTATGAAGGGGTATAAGGTTGTGCTCTATTGACCTGTTTCAGTGACATCACGTTTTCCCGGCAGCCGCCATATTTGTGACCATCAGGTGGAGAATGGAAAAACACTCCAAAAATGTCCCAGAGGTGTATACAGGTCTGAGGTCTGCACAAATATTGCCAAATTTGGCCTTTGTGGACATTTAAATATATTTTACCCACAATTCATCTCCGCACGCCGGCGAGTCTGATGCGTGCACACGTCTAACGGTACATCACCGTAAACATCTCTCATTCAGAATTACACATGATTGTGTTATATATGTTATATAAAACGCATTTCCAGTTTATAATGATGTTATAAATATAATAGACACATCACAAGTGAGTCACAAGTGTTATATCCGTGCTCTCCCCCTTCATCGCTGCTTGACTTTGGGGAAATGAAGCCGAAGAAAATGAAGAAAAGTGACATTTTGTCTCTGGTAATTAAACACCAGTATCATATTTTCGTGATTTGTCACATCCCACAGAGCAATTAAGAAATATGGAAATGTGGTCACAAACGTGTCTGCGCCAGGCCTGGACTGGTAATCTGGCATACTGGACATTTTCCTGGTGGGCCGACGCACTTTAGGGGCGGGCTGGCCATTGGGAGAACCGAGCGGACCGGAACGGGCCACGATAAGCTAAAATGAACCGCCGCATTATGCAGAATGAACCACAAAATGGCGCCGTGATATGCAGAAAAGGACAGCGAACACCCCCCACACCCGCTCAACTTTTGGGCCATTTGCTATGTAAAATCCCAGGCCGATTTCTCTTCCCAGTCCAGCCCTGATCGGCGCGGTCACACAGTGATGTCACATGAAACAGGTCAACAGCCAGATGGAAATCTGAGCTCAGGCCCTGATTAGATGTAGACGATGTTTTGATAATGCAACTGAAATATTCAGTGTAACTGGTTTGAGCGTCTCTTTTAAAGGGCTTTGGTGAGATCTAGCGTATCACAGTGATTTACGATTAAACCTGTGACTGCTGCCTAATGACTCGAACTAATGACCTGACAACGATTATTGTGCCTATGTTCTCCATTACTCTCCGATTCTGTCCCAACTCTTATCGATTTGATTGTAAATATGATCTTTCCAGACACCATTCCACCATTTTTGTGAAAAACAGGATGCAAGGCATCGAGACAAACACTCAGTGCTTGATCTTGAACACTGATGTGTGGATAAATGGATGAAGATGAACATTGAACTGCACCAGCGGTATATTCACCGACCCCTGCAACCTCACTTTTTGCATCAGGCGACGAGGATGAGAGAGTTTGCCTTAAAGGGATAGTTCACCAAAAAATGAAAATGATGTCCTCGTTTACTCACTCTCATGTTGTTGCAAACCTGTTTGACTTTCTTCTGTGGAACGCAAAATGAGATGTTAGTCAGAACGACAGCTTCAGTCACCATCCACTTTTACTGCATCTTTGTTTTTGCTATACAATGAAAGTGAATGGTGACTGAAGCTGTCATTCTCAGCCTGACATCATGTCAATGACATGACTGCGGTGACATGTTTGCAAAAGGACATTACGTGGTTCCTTACATGTATCCTAATAATGTGACTATTTTCTTTGCTACGTTCCCAAGAATAACTCTCCATGAATGTCATTTGTCAAGCACGTATAGATCCGAGTGCTCCCACTGAAATCAATGACCTCATGGAGGACCGAGATGCCCAGGCTGAAGTGATAATGATTCACACTATAACCGGGTTCAACTGGGGTTAAATTATTCATCCCACTTAAAGGATATTGTTCCGTTCATTTCCCCTAATAAAGTCTCTGGTTCCGTCCCAAGCCAGGCACACAGCAGTACGCGAGGACATCTCAATAGAGCAGATGTGGCTCCGTGCTGCTCTCGCTGGATGCAACAATGAGCGAGTAAACAGAGAGGGACTTGTGCTGCACAAAGGCTTTTGCTGTAATGGATTTTTAAATAGAGAGGGAAAAGCGTGTATCCAGCCCTATCACAGCACTGTTTATTCATGCTTGTGCACTGAAATAACTTAATCCACCATCCTTTGTGAAGATTAGAGTAGATTTGATTCAATTAAAAACAGACTTTACACCAAACACTCAGTACCCAGCCCACTGGCACAAGGATTTCACATGTTTTTAACCATATGTTAGATATGCAAGCTCTGTGATTCCTATGAAGACACAACGTGGGTGGTCTGAACACCCCACTGTTTGCCATTTTGCCCCCAAGTCTAGTAATTAAAGGCGATGTCATTCTTTTCATTATTAAAAAAAATGAAAACTTCCCCATCCCAGCAGCATGTGCAGAGACAAATAAAAGCATTTAGGCATGGGAATCATTAGGAATTTAACAATTCGGAATACTCTCAACGAATCCTGTTTCGGCTCACGAGAGTCATTTGTTCGAGAATCGGACAACACTGTTTACACTGTAGATTCAAAAGAACCGGCTCACAAGAGTCATTTGTTCGAGAATCGGACAACACTGTTTGCACTGTAGATTCAAAAGAATCGGCTCACAAGAGTCATTTGTTTGAGAATCGGACAACACTGTTTACACTGTAGATTCAAAAGAACCGGCTCACAAAAGTCATTTGTTCGAGAATCGGACAACACTGTTTGCACTGTAGATTCAAAAGAACCGGCTAACAAGAGTCATTTGTTCGAGAATCGGACAACACTGTTTACACTGTAGACTCAAAAGAACCGGCTCACAAGAGTCATTTGTTCGAGAATCGGACAACACTGTTTGCACTGTAGTTTCAAAAGAACCGGTTCACGAGAGACATTTGTTCGAGAATCGGACAACACTGTTTACACTGTAGATTCAAAAGAACCGGCTCACAAGAGTCATTTGTTCGAGAATCGGACAACACTGTTTGCACTGTAGATTCAAAAAAAGGCTCAAGAGAGTCATTTGTTCGAGAATCGGATAACACTGTTTGCACTGTAGATTCAAAAGAACCGGCTCACGAGAGTCATTTGTTTGAGAATCGGACAACACTGTTTGCACTGTAGATTCAAAAGAACCGTTTCACGAGAACCATTTGTTCGAGAATCGGATAACACTGTTTGCACTGTAGTTTCAAAAGAACCGGCTCACAAGAGTCGTTTTTTCGAGAATCGGACAACACTGTTTACACTGTAGACTCAAAAGAACCGGCTCACAAGAGTCATTTGTTCAAGAATTGGACAACACTGTTTGCACTGTAGATTCAAAAGAACCGGCTCACAAGAGTCATTTGTTCGAGAATCGGACAACACTGTTTGCACTGTAGATTCAAAAGAACAGTTTCACGAGAACCATTTTTTCGAGAATCGGACAACACTGTTTGCACTGTAGATTCAAAAGAACAGTTTCACGAGAACCATTTGTTCGAGAATCGGACAACACTGTTTGCACTGTAGATTCAAAAGAACGGCTCAAGAGTGTCATTTGTTCGAGAATCGGACAACACTGTTTACACTGTAGATTCAAAAGAACCGGCTCACAAGAGTCATTTGTTCGAGAATCGGACAACACTGTTTGCACTGTAAATTCAAAAGAACCGGCTCACAAGAGTCATTTGTTCGAGAATCGGACAACACTGTTTGCATTGTAGATTCAAAAGAACCGTTTCACGAGAACCATTTGTTCGAGAATCGGACAACACTGTTTACAATGTAGACTCAAAAGAACTGGCTCACAAGAGTCATTTGTTCGAGAATCGGACAACACTGTTTGCACTGTAGATTCAAAAGAACCGGTTCACGAGAGTCATTTGTTCGAGAATCGGAAACACTGTTTGGACTGTAGATTCAAAAGAACGGCTCAAGAGTGTCATTTGTTCGAGAATCGGACAACACCGTTTACACTGTAGATTCAAAAGAACCGGCTCACGTGAGTCATTTGTTCGAGAATTGGATAACACTGTTTGCACTGTAGATTCAAAAGAACCGGCTCACGTGAGTCATTTGTTTGAGAATCGGACAACACCGTTTACACTGTAGATTCAAAAGAACCGGCTCACGTGAGTCATTTGTTTGAGAATCGGACAACACTGTTTGCACTGTAGTTTCAAAAGAACCGGCTCACAAGAGTCATTTTTTTGAGAATCGGACAACACTGTTTACACTGTAGACTCAAAAGAACTGGCTCACAAGAGTCATTTGTTCGAGAATCGGACAACACTGTTTGCACTGTAGATTCAAAAGAACCGGCTCACGTGAGTCATTTGTTTGAGAATCGGACAACACCGTTTACACTGTAGATTCAAAAGAACCGGCTCACGTGAGTCATTTGTTTGAGAATCGGACAACACTGTTTGCACTGTAGTTTCAAAAGAACCGGCTCACAAGAGTCATTTTTTTGAGAATCGGACAACACTGTTTACACTGTAGACTCAAAAGAACTGGCTCACAAGAGTCATTTGTTCGAGAATCGGACAACACTGTTTGCACTGTAGATTCAAAAGAACCGGCTCACAAGAGTAATCTGTTCGAGAATCGGACAACACTGTTTACACTGTAGTTTCAAAAGAACCGGTTCACGTGAGTCATTTGTTCGAGAATCGGATAACACTGTTTGGACTGTAGATTCAAAAGAACCGGCTCACAAGAGTAATCTGTTCGAGAATCGGACAACACTGTTTGCACTGTAGATTCAAAAGAACCGGCTCACAAGAGTAATCTGTTCGAGAATCGGACAACACTGTTTGCACTGTAGTTTCAAAAGAACCGGCTCACAAGAGTCATTTGTTCGAGAATCGGACAACACTGTTTGGACTATAGATTCAAAAGAACCGGTTCACGAGAACCATTTGTTTGAGAATCGGACAACACTGTTTGGACTGTAGATTCAAAAGAACCGGCTCATGAGAGTCATTTGTTCGAGAATCGGACAACACTGTTTACACTGTAGATTCAAAAGAACCGGTTCACGAGAGTCATTTGTTTGAGAATCGGACAACACTGTTTGGACTGTAGATTCAAAAGAACCGGCTCATGAGAGTCATTTGTTCGAGAATCGGACAACACTGTTTACACTGTAGTTTCAAAAGAACCGGTTCACGAGAGACATTTGTTTGAGAATCGGACAACACTGTTTGGACTGTAGATTCAAAAGAACCGGCTCATGAGAGTCATTTGTTCGAGAATCGGACAACACTGTTTACACTGTAGATTCAAAAGAACCGGTTCACGAGAGTCATTTGTTCGAGAATCGGACAACACTGTTTACACTGTAGATTCAAAAGAACCGGTTAACGAGAGTCATTTGTTCGAGAATCGGACAACACTTTTTGCACTGTAGATTCAGCAGTAGGGCTCTAACCACAAAATACTTTCCCCCCAATAATCAGATATGGACAGACTGCCCCCCCCCCAATAATTGATATCCTTGTTGCTGTTCTGCTGCAGTCCATTACACAACCCTGTCTAATTGTCATTAAGTTGTTGCAGGAATAACATTTTAGCTTGCACAGTAGTCTAACAACTCTCGTTAATGTCATTTGCCAATTAAATCGATGAAGGCGGGACTCAAGTTTAAGAAGTTGATCGGGAACCACGTGGATTATTCCAGTGCCATGCAGAACACACGCATCAGAGTGTTAGTGTCATGTGAGATGCCAGTATACTGTACAAGTAAACATGCAATATTTACCCACTGTTTTATGATTTAAATTATTGTACCATCCGACATTAGGTTGCAAACTATTCACCATTTGACGAAATTCACCATTTCAAAATTTAAATATGTCATGTACATTAAATGATTTGTATAACATTCATAACTGTGAATGTGAAAATATTAACGGAGCAGTTTTCAGCATATCAGGCTGAAAGAGTGAATGTGTGTATATTGTAAAGGAAACTGACTGAATGTGCTTATCTGGCAGGCTGTTCACTTGACATTGTCTAAGAAAATGATCTATAACACAGAGTAGAGCGTTATCATCCTCAGATTAGAAGTAGAGCATGATGGGAAGAACTGTGATGTTGACAGAGACAGTGTCATTTATTTTGAAGGCAAACATTATTAGCTAAACATTAACAATCAATTAAAGATTTTCCAAATAATTTCTTTGTCTTTAATACTGAATTTTGTACAGCATCTCCTAAGAGTCTTCTTATTATAAGAGACCATTTTAGAAAAGCTTAGTGATGTATGGACTACTTTTATGATATTTTAATAAGGATGTTTTTCTCTTTGGATCTTGAGTGCAGTGCTCAATATGAAGTGTTTTTGTATGGAAAAGTGCAGCGTAAGGATTCTTGAAGAAAATATCGTGTTCAGATTCTATTGGGGGAAAAACTCAATTTGGGACAACTTGAGGACAGTAAATTATTTTGTGTATTTTATTTTTGCTAGCCGGCTGACACAGTCGTGACATTTTACCAATAAATCAATGATGAAAATAAATTCTAATTATATTCGTCTTTTCAATGGGATGGCACAAAAATAAATAAAATATGTCTGAAACAGGCAAATTGCTGGCAGTGTTTGTATTGTACTGTGTGAACTTAAAATTGTTTTTTTTTATCACATTTAAAAAAACTGACATATTTAAAGCCTTTATTCAGAAAATTATAATTTTTATCACATTTACTAAATAAAAGACCCAAGGACCATTACAGTTGAGACCTCAAAACCTGGACCCCCACCCCAACAGGGTTTGGTCCCCCCTCCGACCCCCCACCTCAACATGGTTCGGTCCCCCCACCCTCAACATGGTTCGGTCCCCCCCCTCCAACCCTCCTACCCCAACATGGTTTGGTCCCGACCCCCCACCCTCAACATGGTTTGGTCCCACCACTCCAACCCCCCCCCCCCCCACCCCAACATGGTTTGGTCCTCCCACTCCAAAACCCCCCCCACCCCAACATGGTTTGTTCCCACCACTCCAACCCCCCCCCCCCCCCCCCCCCCCACCCCAACATGGTTTGGTCCTGACCCCCCACCCTCAACATGGTTTGGTCCCACCACTCCAACCCCCCCCACCCCAACATGGTTTGGTCCTGACCCCCCCACCCTCGACAAGTTTCGGTCCCCACTCCCCCAAACCCCCCCCGACCCCCCACCTTCAACATGGTTTGCCCCCCCCCCTTCAACCCCCCCTTCCCCAATATTGTTTGGACCCAACCCCCCCCTCAACATGGTTTGGTCCCCCCCTCCAAACCCCCTCCCTCAACATAGTTTGGTCTAGATCCCCCACCGTCAACATGGTTTGGTTCCACCACTTCAATCCCCCTCCAGAACATGGTTTGGTCCCGACCCCCCCAACCCTCAACATTGTTTGGTCCCCCCCACTCCAACCTCCCCCCCAACATGGTTTGGTCCCGACCCCCCACCCTCAACATGGTTATTCCCCCCTCCATACATAAATTATAGTAGCCGTTGCAACAACTGTCAGCTTCCCTGACACTTCAAGCAAACTTTTGAGTAGTGATTACACAGCCGTTAATGGATCAGGCTGCTGGAGACAATAGAGGCCTAGAAAAGGGAAACACACTCGTTTAGAGTCTTTTGAAGTCATTACTGTACTGCATGTAGGGGCTGTGGTATCACCACCATCTTATATCATGGTATGAGTAATTGCTCCGGAAACATAAACAGCTAAATTCTGCTTAGTGTTGTGCCTAACAATTCCCCTAATGTCAATGTCAATGTCAATGTCAATTTTATTTATATAGCACTACTAAACACAACACCAGTTGACCAGTGTGCTTTACATCAATACAAAAGACAAATATAAATACAAAACATTTCATCCTTAGCCATATGCTAAATCAAATAAATATGTTTTTAGCCTAGACTTAAAAACAGACAAGGATGGAGCAAATCTAATACTAAAAGCTAACGCATTCCACAGTCTTGGAGCCACAGCTGAAAACGCGCGATCACCCCTACTCTTCAACTTTGATTTCGGTATACTTAAAAATCTCTGGTTTGACGACCGGAGAGACATAACTGGACGATGCTCTACCAGTAGATCCGAAAGATAAGTAGGGGCCAGACCATTTAAGGATTTAAAAACCAACAAAAGAATTTTAAAGTCTACACGATATCGTACAGGCAACCAGTGCAAATGACGTAGCACTGGAGTAATATGGTCCCGTTTTCTAGTACCTGTTAGAAGTCTTGCCGCCGCATTTTGTACCATCTGTAACCGGGATAAAGCTGATTGGCTGATCCCACAATACAGTGAGTTACAATAGTCAAGCCTCGATGTCAGAAATGCATGAATTAGTCTTTCAAGATTATTAAAAGATAAAATAGGTTTTACTCTACTCACTAATGACAATATGTTTTGCATTACTGTAAACAACGTCAAGCAGTCCTGTCAAAATCTCTACTGGCTGTGGTTTTGCCAGGCACAGGAGCAGGACTTTACAAACGACAAACACACACTTAGATTTGGTCTTGTAAATTCATGCATTCGTTGATTCACAACTTTGAAAAGTGTTCATGAAATTGGAAATCAGCTTCTTTCTGATGTTTCGAGTGTGTCTTGCACAGTTGACCTTTTGTCTGTTTTCGGGTATATTTGACTAGTCGTTTGTTGAACAGGAATGAGTCGTCTCAATAAGCCTGTCCATCAGTTGAACAGATCCCATGATACTCTAGGATGGTGATGAATACTAATACATGCATATAAAGTGCTGGAACACATTACACAGGCAACTTGCATGCAGTAGTATGCAGAGTGAAGCCTGAATATTAATACAATGCAAATCCATTGCATGCATACTTAAGTGACCTGTAGCATTAGTGTAGACACTCATCCCGTTTCAAACACAGACTTCATACTTACGTTTTACATTTTTTTTGTAAATGCATAAATATATCCATAATTCTTGTCCGTAATGACCGTTAATGAGCACATTAAACTGAACTGAACATGCAACATTTTCCACTTTCCAGAACATGCAATGTGTCTCCCATTAGTCGCCAAACAGAGTCCCCCATTGGCTGAGTGTTGCAGTTGCAATGTTGCAATGTCTGGCTGGTCAAGACGCTCAAAAATAAAAACCAGGACCATGTTTTGACAGCGCAACAGAGATCCAGTGTTCATATATTTTTGGTGAAATCAATCTACGAATGGTTAACATAGTTGTTTATGCATATTAAGTCACTATATTAAGGTGTAAGTCACTCCAATTGACCTCCAGGGAAAAGTCTAAATGTCGACCTATGCAAAAGAGATCAATATGAATGTCAGGTATTGTATTGGTTCAGTTCCCTCAGGAGCCGTGCGGGATTGGCTACTTAAACCGGACTGATTTGTACACATCTATGCTGTTATAAAAGGTCGCTCCAGAGCTACCCTAACTGGCTATTTCCAGGCATAAGCATGTAGATGGAGAACTGGTAAATGGCTTTATTGAGGAGTGCTCATTCTGGGGCTTCCTGAGGAAAAATCCCCCAGTGAAAGAAACAAGTTCATTTCTACACTTTATTGGGCGAGTCTATATTGAATGGACTGCAACAGTGTAGTTATTAAAATCAATACTGATAACTGAACCCCCTCATCCTCTGAACAGCTCTCCATCCAATCAATCAAATTACACTTCCTCTATTGTACATAATATCCATTTGAGAGACTGCGATCGGGATGTCATGGGAATAAAAATCAATGTATGCCATTACTTCTTTACCTGCCATGCAAACACGGAGACGATTTTAGTGTTTAATGGTTCATGATTTTCAGCTATCATGGTACTGGTTTGTTGTGCATTTTGTGCTCAGTCTATCTTAAAGTGAATACTAGTGCTCCTCTTACTCTGTGAAATGTTCAAAAATAAGTATGCCCCATTGTTGTCACATGACCTCAGTACATTGCACGTTTAATTCAGTGGAGTCTAGTTATCAAAGGTTATTTTGAAGTTATTGTTTTATCCACTTTTGTGAAAATCTAAATAAAAGGTATTAATGCTTGGCAGTCAGATCACACACAACAACAACCGCCATTCGCCACTAAGTGGCGGTGATGTCACCACGACGCTTGTGCCAGGCTATGTGCACGTTGAGGCCACGTGAAGTGTCGAATGCCCGCTGGCAGATCACGGGACTGATCCAACAGGTGACACGGGTCGACTGACTGAGATGACTGGCTGATGCACTACCCTCTGCTCATTGTTGTGAGAGTCGCTCTTCTGCCCTCCGTTGTTGTTGGAGGGCGACTGCCTCCAACTGGCCAGTAGCGTCCTTCACAAGCCTCCTCCAAAGAGGCCGATCTTGACACCGCTGGTACCAGTCATCGGCAAGTCCACTCAGCTCCACATCCTCCTGTACCACATCACTCCATCTCCTCTCCAGCCCGTGCCATGCCTGCTTAGCCCCCTCAATCCGGCTGTTTAGGCATGCGGTGGCCTGGCATGCAGGCTACATGACCCAGCCAATGGAGCCTTGCCTGTTGGAGGAGCTCACCGATGGGACTTTGTCCAGATCTTTCAAGGATTTGTGAGCTCCTCACACAACCCAGACTGGTTAAACCCAGGATTGATCGTAGGCAGGCCAGCCTAAATGTTTCTAACCGGCGAAGATGTTCCATTAACGGGGTCCACGTTTCGCAAGCATAGAGAAGGGAGGGAATGACCGTGGCCAAGAATACCTGAAGCACGCACGCACACACACACTCTTTAAAATTGTAAAACTAGACTCAGGTTTGTTGAAGAAAAAAAGAAAAGAAAAAGGAAGTCAGGTGGTGCAAGTAGCCAATTTTATCTTGTGACAAAAAATAAATAAATAAGCAGACAGGATCCGTTTAGACCCTCATTACTGTGTGTTCAGGGATTTTTCTAATTTATAAAAAAATTTTAAGGCATATTTGATGTCAAATGAAGTAACCCAAGAAAACATCATGTTTGTCAAGTTCAAGTAAAAAAAAAATAAAATAATTAAAAACATTAATTATTTTGTATTATGTAAACACACCTATTCAAGGATCAAGGCTTTTCCTTGATGGTTACAGCTCTTGACAATTTTGCCATTACTTATGCATTTATTTTTTGTGGAAAATGCTATAAATGAGACCAACATGGACACAAATATTACATTTCTACAAAATTGACACATATTTTTAATTTTTATCATCTCAGACAGCCGTATTTGTCAACAACCTGTTAAACAATTATTATTATTATTATTATAATTTTTTAATTGCATTTCTTCTAATTTCCTATTCATTTATTTCTAAATAATTTCTACAGTAAATTTGGATTATACGTTTAGAAATGCAAAACTAAAAATAAATCTAAATCTATCTTTTTAATACTGGGTTGTCCGAAAGTCTGGATGGGGGTAAGGTCTCTGGGCCTGTCCCAGAACCCACACTTGCGGTCTTGACCACTTGATAAGAAGTCAAATATAAAATGACGAGCAAAAGCATAGTTTCAAATGTTTAATATTAAAAGGCCACACAGGCATAACAAATGTAATGGTTGTAATTGGTTTAGTGCATTGAGGATCAAAGTAAACAAAAAGGAACAACTTATATTTCACATTAAACCACAATTATGAAACTTGTTTTAAAGTGCAAAGTATTGAAAATCAAAATGTGTAAAAAAAATTAATAATGTTTTTCTCCCCAATGTGTAACGCCCAATTCCCAATGTGCTCTGAGTCCTCGTGGTGGCGTAGTGACTCGCCTTAATCCGGGTGGCGGAGGACGAATCTCAGTTGCCTCCGCGTTTGACACCATCAATCCGCACATCTTATCACGTGACTTGTTACCACGGAGACATAGTGCGTGTGGAGGCTTCACGTTATTCTCTGCAGCATCCACGCTCAACTCGCCACACGCCGCACCGAGAGCGAGAACCACATTATAGCGACCACGAGGAGGTTACCCCATGTGACTCTACCCTCCCTAGCAACCGGGCCAATTTGGTTGCTAAGGAGACCTGACTGGAGTCACTCAACACGCCCTGGATTCGAACTCGCGACTCCAGGGGTGATAGTCAGCGTCAATACTCGCTGAGATACCCAAGCCCCATGCAATTGTATGTTCTTAAAAGAACAATATCACTGACGAGAACCGCTGTTGAGACCTGGACCAACATTTTTGCACTTACTAAGAGTGTCCCAATCAAAAGTTCTATACGCACTTGCTTCACACCCACATGAACACTTGGGCCAAATACCGGAAATACGTCATGCGAGTAGACAAGCGGAGACCGCAAGTGTGGGTATTGCGACAGCCCCAGTGTGTCTATAAAGTACGAAAACGTTTGAACTTGTCCAATTGAGGGACCTGAAATGGGCGTGGCCTCCACTGGAATAAAAAAACAAAGAAACTGTTGACATGTTGATAGATTAAAAGGAGCGAGCATGAAATCTTTCCAGAAGACTACAGCCAACAAAAACAGCGAAAGTCCACAACGGCCTGCCATTCTAATAGGATGTGACAGTCCAGTTAAAGACAAGAGAGAAACACTGCATGGACTTTATGCAGGATGAGAGACTTCGAGGGCATTAGCAAAGGTTGTGGATATCTCAAACCTCATCATCTCTACTCAAAGGATTGAGCGCACAGGTGTACAGTACACACCACATGGGGGAAAAACAGGAGCATTTGTTAAGGTTAGAGGACCAGCGGTCCGGGTTTATGGATATTGATGCCACTGGAATTGTGTCAGAGCAAAGCAGCAACTCACAGAGAGAGCATCATTCATCCCACAGGCCTCTTATATACACACTGAATGAGGCACCAACCTGTGTCATTCACAGAGCCATTTCTGTCCACCTCGCTCTATTGTCCTCCAAGAGACAGAGGGAGAGAGAGAGAGAGAGAGAGAGAGAGAGAGAGAGAGAGAGAGAGAAGTCAAAGGGGATCCGTGTGAGAGAATGTGGGTGTGCGGGGAAAGCGACAGAGAAATGAGGCAGGGGAAAAGAGTGCTGAAGGAGAGCCAGGCATTCATCGGATTCCTCTTTTGTCCTTTTTTAAATGGAGTCTGGAGAAAGCACTGATTGTTGCCTTTACTAATGATCTAGAAAGAGAGATCTGACAGATGAATGGATAAATTGATTTCAAAATATGTATTTAATCAAAACAGGGAGAAACTGACCCAAACCATCCTTAGTTGTGTACCTGTTTTAATTGAGCATCAGATGTGTGTGCTTCACAAACTGAACGTATCCGGCAAAGTTCAGAGTTAGGGATGTGCCCGAAGCCGAATACTTTATTCTTAAAGGCACGAATAATGACTTCAAAATGAATAACGAATTAATCTGAATAATATAAAAAGGTTTGTATGACTGATTATCCAAAACGCAGGGATAAAGTGACATTTTAAATAAACATATCCAAAATTACAATGAATTTATGACTCTGTGCAGCCAATATTTCTAAAGTGTAACTTTATTAATGAAAATGTGCACGTTGTGATTTCAGATGGGATGGGGGCGGTCTCGACTCTGTTTGTGGTCTCTGTTAATCGTGCGTGTCTGGAGCTTATCAAGTGTAACATCAACTAAGAGACGACATCACATACACTTTCCACTTCTTGAAATATTTATGTTAATGTATCACACAATTCACATGTAATTAGCATGTATTAGCATGTATCTAGTGTAAACCTGAGCGTGATATTACATTTACATTTTTGCATTTGGCAGACGCTTTTATACAAAGTGACTTACAGTGCACTTATTACAGGGACAACCCCCCCGGAGCAACCTGGAGTTAAGTGCCTTACTCAAGGACACAATGGTGGTGGCTGTGGGGATCAAACCAGCAACCTTCTGATTACCAGTTCTGTGCTTTAGCCCACTACACCACCACCACTCAATTCCTGATCTGAAGTTAATTAATGTCGGAGCTCGTCTTTCCGTCTCTTAAAGTTGACCACGTGTATATTCACATAAATAACAATTTAAGACTTTATTCCAAAAAAAAGTTCAAATGCTCCATAAAGGATTAAATGCTCCATTCAGTATTCCTCTATTAGGAATATTCCTCCTTATGTAAAACGAAGAAAACTGAAACATGCTCCGTCTTTCTTCTTCTTCTTCTTTAAACTGAGCTAAATCTTTAGTGTTCTTGAACTCTGGTTGGAATATTATTATTATTATTATTTGATTAAATATGCCTTATAGATTTACGGGACTTTCACCTGTTTATAGGCTATATTAATTTTATTTTGATTGAATTTATAATTATTATTCATTGCAAAATGTGTGTTTGACATTTACATTTTGTTTGACACCTCTTGCCTCCAAAAGAATGTTTTTATACATGCACAGACAAATGAAAACTCTGTTTCATGCAGATATTAATATCTGAAATACCTGGAGAAATCACAACATGTTCCACAGTTAATGTAGCCTATAAATCCAGCTTCATCTGGTAAGAAAAAAAATTATAAATAATAAAAATAATATATTTTTTAAATAATAATTGTATAATAATAATAATAATTATGCTAAATGGTAAATAGTGCTTTTTTTAACCTTAGAGGTTACCAAAGCACTTTACACTGTGACTCATTCACACACACACACACACACACACACACACACACACACACTTTTCATTCAACACACACACACACACTTTTCATTCAACACACAGACACACACACACACACACACACACACACACACACTTCATTCAACACACACACACACACACATTTCATTCAACACACACACACACACACACACACACACATTTCATTCAACACACACACACACACACACACACACACACACATTTCATTCAACACACACACACACACACACACACACACACACACACACACATTTCATTCAACAACATTCACAAAAATCCTCTGATCCATATATTTATTTTAAATTTTTTTGCTGTCTTCCCCTTATCTTCTTTCCACTTTTTCGGCTTATGTTTCTTCACATCATTATGACTGTATATGCATTATTATTATTTTAAAGACTCATCTCTACCTCAGTGCTGCTGCATGTCATCAGATTTTTATGATGGCCAAAAATATGTGCAACTAAATAAATGCGCAAATAAAGAAGTCATTTTTTATAAGTGATCCTCACAGCAGATTTGCAGTGAACCGAGGTCAGAAAACCTCCTCAGATGTCCTAGATCATGCAAATATTGCACTGTGTGTCATTTTAAGTTTTCTTTAACATTCTCTTCTTTGGATGACAGTATGTGCTTGTGATTTTTAAATGCACTCAAATAATCGTATTAGATCAAATCTGAAACATTCCTAGTTCCACCTGACATATTTTTGACGTTGAGAGCATGAACTAGGAGTCCGAAAGCCCTTCAGTTTACAGAAAAAAAACAAAAACATCATGCTATAAAAAAATAGCAGCACAAGAGTCTTGATAACTGCAGTATAGACTGTATTCAGTTAATAAATCAGTGTATGAAAGCTTGATTTTTGTGACCACAAGGGATACTGAAATGCTCTTTATAGTTATCATTTGGTTTGGATGTACTGTATATCGTCAGTCAAGACTGGGAGAGAGATATAAAGCGAGAGCAGGAATAGACAGGTTAGAGATGTAGCTCATATAGTTCCTCTCCTCCTCACAGGTATTCGTATCTGTCAGCAGCAGCCACCGCAGTGATCTGTGACTCTATTGCGTATGCATAATTCAACAAGTACACTCCATCATAGCCGCTTCGTATGCTGATGGACACCACCATATGCCTCTGAGTAAGAGAGAGTTGGGATTTCTGTGGATTAAATTGTGTGTATACTGATACATGATGCAAGGAAATATAGATCTTGTCTGTATGAAATTGTCAGTATAGTCAGTTGAACCCTGGAATCGCATGAATTAGCTCAGTTTCAAATCATTTCATATGAAGCAAAGGAGATGCTGCCTTTAAACAACTGCTGCTCTGCTCTAAAAACCCAATGCAAAAAAAATGTCATAATGAATTTATACTTTTTTTAATTTTATGATGTCCACTTAGTGTTGGTCATAATGTTCCACCCTCTCTCTGGCCCTTAGAATGAAATGATTCAGTTTTTACTGCTGTTTATTTTTGACATTTATCAAATAGGGTGACAAAATGTGAATGAACATAAATTTTGAATACATTAAAACAAGAATAGACCCTATTTTATATACTTGAGATTATGGTGAGAAACAGAAGCAATAAACAAAATATTTCACATCAAAATAGGAGGCGGTGACTGCTCAAGTGAGTCAGTGAATCATTCATGTGAACTAGTTAATTTACGTGAACCGTCCAACAACAGATTCACTAAATTGAATTCTCAATTCTAAGCATGAATAGATTACTTTAACTGGTTTACTTACATGAACTGTTCAAAAGAACCAATTTACTTAATTTATTTGGATTTCTCTATGGCCGAGGGATTAGCAAAGCAAGTAAAAACAGAAAACACAATGGAAATAACAAAAATACAACAGGCATACAGTAAGCCACAACACAATGGAAATAAACCACAACACAACGGACATAAACCACAACACAACGGACATAAACCACAACACAACGGACATAAGCCACAACACAACGGACATAAACCACAACACAACGGACATAAGCCACAACACAACGGACATAAACCACAACACAACGGACATAAACCACAACACAACGGAAATAAGCCACAACACAACGGAAATAAACCACAACACAACGGAAATAAGCCACAACACAACGGAAATAAACCACAACACAACGGACATAAACCACAACACAACGGAAATAAGCCACAACACAACGGAAATAAGCCACAACACAACGGACATAAGCCACAACACAACGGACATAAACCACAACACAACGGAAATAAGCCACAACACAATGGAAATAAGCCACAACACAACGGACATAAGCCACAACACAACGGAAATAAGCCACAACACAATGGAAATAAGCCACAACACAACGGACATAAGCCACAACACAACGGAAATAAGCCACAACACAATGGAAATAAGCCACAACACAATGGAAATAAACCACAACACAACGGACATAAACCACAACACAACGGACATAAGCCACAACACAACGGAAATAAGCCACAACACAATGGAAATAAGCCACAACACAATGGAAATAAACCACAACACAACGGACATAAACCACAACACAACGGAAATAAGCCACAACACAACGGAAATAAACCACAACACAACGGAAATAAGCCACAACACAACGGAAATAAACCACAACACAACGGACATAAACCACAACACAACGGAAATAAGCCACAACACAACGGAAATAAGCCACAACACAACGGACATAAGCCACAACACAACGGACATAAACCACAACACAACGGAAATAAGCCACAACACAATGGAAATAAGCCACAACACAACGGACATAAGCCACAACACAACGGAAATAAGCCACAACACAATGGAAATAAGCCACAACACAACGGACATAAGCCACAACACAACGGAAATAAGCCACAACACAATGGAAATAAGCCACAACACAACGGAAATAAACCACAACACAATGGAAATAAGCCACAACACAACGGACATAAGCCACAACACAACGGAAATAAGCCACAACACAATGGAAATAAGCCACAACACAATGGAAATAAACCACAACACAATGGAAATAAGCCACAACACAACGGAAATAAGCCACAACACAATGGAAATAAACCACAACACAACGGACATAAGCCACAACACAACGGAAATAAGCCACAACACAATGGACATGAGCCACAACACAACGGAAATAAACCACAACACAATGGACATAAGCCACAACACAATGGACATAAACCACAACACAATGGAAAAAACCACAACACAATGGAAAAAACCACAACACAATGGACATAAGCCACAACACAATGGACATAAACCACAACACAACGGAAATAAACCACAACACAACGGACATGAGCCACAACACAACGGACATGAGCCACAACACAACGGACATAAGCCACAACACAATGGAAATAAACACAATGGAAATAAGCCACAACACAATGGAAATAAACACAATGGAAATAAACCACAACACAATGGAAATAAGACACAACACAATGGAAATAAACCACAACACAATGGAAATAAACCACAACACAATGGAAATAAACCACAACACAATGGAAATAAGACACAACACAATGGAAATAAACCACAACACAACGGACATAAGCCACAACACAATGGAAATAAACCACAACACAATGGAAATAAACCACAACACAATGGAAATAAGACACAACACAATGGACATAAACCACAACACAGTGGACATGAGACACAACACAGTGGACATGAGCCACAACACAATGGACATAAACCACAACACAATGGACATAAACCACAACACAATGGACATGAGCCACAACACAGTGGACATAAACCACAACACAATGGACATAAGCCACAACACAGTGGACATGAGACACAACACAGTGGACATGAGCCACAACACAATGGACATAAACCACAACACAATGGACATAAACCACAACACAATGGAAATAAACCACAACACAATGGAAATAAACCACAACACAACGGACATAAACCACAACACAATGGACATAAGCCACAACACAGTGGACATGAGACACAACACAGTGGACATGAGCCACAACACAATGGACATAAACCACAACACAATGGACATAAACCACAACACAATGGAAATAAACCACAACACAATGGACATGAGCCACAACACAATTGACATAAGCCACTGTGGGGATCGAACCAGCAACCTTCTGATTACCAGTTATGTGCTTTAGTCCACTACACCACCACTCACTCACCACCAGTGGCGCGAGTTGTGGGTGGGACTCTCTGTTTGTTTGATCAACACCAGATGGGGCAGTGTTGGGAAAAACTGTATGAAAACATTGTTTATTTTTACATCCCGTTTGGTGACGCTAGATTACACACTTCAGCATTAACAGTTAAACACATTATACAATTCTGAAAAGTGTATACTGCAGCGCTGCTCTTATCCATCGTTAAAAGCTGCTGCTCTGAATAACCTGGAGGCGCATTTGCCTGCGGTGTGACATAACGTGTTATTTAATCTTTAATGGTGACAGAGGCGTGACTAAAGCATAATTGGACATCTGGAGAATCAAATGCATTCCCACAACTGATGTCTTCTCACCTTCTACCTCTCTGGATGGAAATTTGCTCACTAGATATCCGAACGCTCACTTGAGAGTCACCAATTAAGTCTCAATACGATTCTCTTATCAAATTGCCTTTTTACGGCTAAACTCTACTGCCATGAAAGAGAGAAACAGAGAGAGAGAGAGAGAGAGAGAGAGAGCAGTCACAGACATTTAAGAAATGTGCCACTTTCAGATAAAGCTGCCTTTATACACACACACCGTACTGATGAATACAGAAGCCTAATTAGACTAAATGGCGTTCACATCGACCATACAAAACGGGATGTGTATGCATGTGCTAGGTTGTGTGTGTTTGCATGTATTTACGAAAGAAACGCCAAACAAATAAGCCACATACAAGGTTTGGGAGGGTTCGCTAAAGACACTTAACAAACGTTGCACAAAAATGTATAATTACCAGAACCGTCAAATTCACAATATTGTCACGTACGTCTCTAATGAACATAGTGCTGTAGAGAAAATGAATTAGAAATCACATAAAGGTTTCAGTATGCTTCAATGACACTGAGATGCACTGTTGGCAAAACTAAAACCAAAAGAGCGGATTTTAACAATCACTATAATCCTGAAAAGGAAATTAATAATGACGCCGTTCTGTAAAATATCTCACACAGAGCAAATGTGGCAGATAGGAGCCTGAATGGCAATCATTTAATGACCTTCACATGCAGCCGAAGGGACATTGTGAGAGTTATCATTAGACGGTAAAATAGGAGACGCTGTGGGGAATAAAAGAACCACCTTGAAATCCCAACCGAAGTCAAAACTCTCAAAAGAATTGAATTCAATCTCAAGTTAAATAAATAAGACAAAAATGAAGAGGATAGAGCAAAATATATGATTATTTTCACCTCTCGATTCACTTCGTATTGGACTGAACAGTGGCAGTATTTGAGGGTGACTCACCCATCATATGAGGCGGAAGATAAAAATGTGGGTACAGGGTGATGGAGGAGCTGCTGTAACCATAGTAACAAGGTAAACTTACCAGTATCCATGTGGGAAGGGCACTCAAAGAGAATGTGAAAGATAACTCACAGTGAATGTTGTACAACTGTCCTGCAGTCACTGGAGCATAGAAACATCTACAGTTAATTTACTGGACGGGCCGTTTTCTGACGTTGCTTGACAGTTACATACTGTAGCTCTCAAACTTATGAACAGTTCTTTATTATCACCATCGGCAACTCTTTGTATAGTAGAATGTATTTTGACATTGTATAGTAATAATAATAAAGCAAATTAAGTCAAGAATGTGTGTGTGATTTCACCCCAAAATTAAAAGAAATTACATTTTGCTTAGAAAAAAAAAAAGAAGTTAAGCTCAATCAACAGCATTTGTGGCATTATGTTACAGTAATTGCCACAATAAATAATGTTGACTTTGTTTATTATAAAAATGTCATGGTTACTGTGAGTCACTTACAATGGAAGTGGATGGGGACAATCTATATTCGCTAAAATATACACCGTTTCAAAAGTATAGCCACAAAACTAAACATTAAAGTATGTGTTAACATGATTTTAATGTCATAAAATCAGGGATTTACCTGCATTAAGGTGTTATCTCATCCTGACAATGAATTTGTAATATTGTATATAACCTTACACAGAAAAGGTCTACGCGTTTGAAGCAGTGTATTCTAATGTTTACAGTTTGACCCCATTGATTTCCTTTGTGTTGCATTCAAGTGTCTCACTGTAACACAGATTTTAGGATTATTTAAAATGAGGGGAAAAAAATGCTGTTTACATTATTGTAATGTTGATCACTGCAAAATAAATAAATAAATAAATCTTCTGCTCAAAAATGTTCTATCGGATTGAGGTCAGGACATTGTGATGCCATTCCAATACCTTGACTTTCTTGTCCATAAGCCATTTTGCAAATATCTTTGTCCCCATGTGCACTTGCAAACTGTAGTCTGGCTTTTTTATGGTGGGTTTGGAGCAGTGGCTTCTTCCTTGCTGAGCCTTTCAGGTGATGTCGATATAGGACTCGTTTTACTGTGGATATAGATACTCGTCTACCTGTTTCCTCCAGCATCTTCACAAGGTCCTTTGCTGTTGTTCTGGGATGTGATGGCTGTGTGGTCACATGATGGCGTCTCCTTCCTGAGCGGTGTGATGGCTGAGTGGTCACATGATGGCGTCTCCTTCCTGAGCGGTGTGATGACTGTGTGGTCACATGATGGCGTCTCCTTCCTGAGCGGTGTGATGGCTGTGTGGTCACATGATGGCGTCTCCTTCCTGAGCGGTGTGATGGCTGTGTGGTCACATGGTGGCGTCTCCTTCCTGAGCGGTGTGATGGCTGTGTGGTCACATGGTGGCGTCTCCTTCCTGAGCGGTGTGATGGCTGTGTGGTCACATGATGGCGTCTCCTTCCTGAGCGGTGTGATGACTGTGTGGTCACATGATGGCGTCTCCTTCCTGAGCGGTGTGATGACTGTGTGGTCACATGATGGCGTCTCCTTCCTGAGCGGTGTGATGACTGTGTGGTCACATGATGGCGTCTCCTTCCTGAGCGGTGTGATGATTGTGTGGTCACATGATGGCGTCTCCTTCCTGAGCGGTGTGATGACTGTGTGGTCACATGATGGCGTCTCCTTCCTGAGCGGTATGATGGCTGTGTGGTCACATGATGGCGTCTCCTTCCTGAGCGGTATGATGACTGTATGGTCACATGATGGCGTCTCCTTCCTGAGCGGTGTGATGACTGTGTGATCACATGATGGCGTCTCCTTCCTGAACGGTATGATGGATGTGTGGTCACATGATGGCGTCTCCTTCCTGAGCAGTATGATGGCTGTGTGGTCACATGGTGTTTATACTGGCGTAATATTGTTTGTACAGGTGAATGTGGCACCTTCAGGTGTTTGGAAATTGCAAGGATGAACCACACTTGTGGAGGTCCACAGTTATGTTCTGAGGTCTCGACTGATTTCTTTCGATGTTCTCATGATGTCAAGCAAAGAGACACTGAGTTTGAAGGTAGCTCTTAAAATACATCCACAGGTACACCTCCAATTCAGTACACCTCATATTAAGATTAAGATTCAACTTTATTGTCATTGTGCAGAGTACAGGTACAGAGCCAATGAAATGCTTTTTTTTCACATATCCCAACTAAGCTGGGGTCAGAGCGCAGGGTCAGCCATGAAACAGCGCCCCTGGAGCAGGTAGGGTCAAGGGCCTTGCTCAAGGGCCCAACAGTGGTATCTTGATGGTGCTGGGTCTTGAACCCCCGACCTTTCGGTCAGTAACCCAGAGCATTAACCGCTGAGCTACCACTGGCCCTTATCAGAAGCTAATTGGCTAATTGGCTAATTGTCTAAAGGCATGACATCATTTTCTGGAATTTTCCAAGCTGCTTAAAGACACAGTTAACTTAGTGTATGTAAACTTCTGATCCACTGGAATTGTGTTATAGTCAATTAAAAGTGACACAATCGGTCTGTAAACAATTGTTGGAAAAATTACTCATGTCATGCACAAAGTAGATGTCCCAAACAACTCTCCAAAACTATAGTTTGCTAATATTAAATCTGTTTGTGCTTAAATATTAGTTTTAATGGCTTGAATGACGAGTGAATGTAAACTGACTTCAACTGTATATATACACACAGTATATGTATGTTTTTGCAGTAATCAACATTACGCCACAAAATCTTTCGATTGAGCTTGACTTCTAATGAACCTGGAACATTCCTTAATTTTTTGCAATATAACTATTTTCACAATAGTCAAGCTTATTTCACAATTACTATTACTGTATTGCAAAAATAATGAATTCTCATTTCTGTAATGTGGGAAAAAAATCATTCACGATGCCTCACCTCTGCAGTAATGATCAAGTTCTCAATACATGCGTACAGGAAACTAACCGTCCAGTGTAGACTGTAACTAGTAGCTCATTTTCTCTCACACTATCAGGTGAAGTATCAAGGCCCTCTCAATAATAAACAGAGATCAGTCTTAATAAAAGTAAGAGGACCTGTTAAGCAGTAATTGTGTTAAGGAATTGCTTCAGGAACCCAGAGACGCTGACAGACAGGAACGATGTCCTGTCAGGGACAATCTTCAGCTCACTAAATAGTGCTCAGATAGGCCAGGGTGTGAAACAACACTACATTTATCATCTTCACATTTCCAGAGCCGCCGTGGGGCTGTCATATGCTCGCTCGCTCACGCACACACGCACGCACGCACACACACACACACATAAATATGCCATGTTTATAAGGATGTAAACAGAAATCACTCTCTCATTCAGACGTACATACACACACTCTAATAGTATATACACTCCCCTGAGGCTTTGTGCTCCTCGACATGCCAATGGCGAGAGCAGGCATGGTGCCAATGCTGGACAAGTCATAGTGGCACATGGCATGAACACAATGCCCAGTGTCACCTTCTGCTGAGTAAAGAGAGAATGTGCATGTGACTTTCAGCATTAAGTCTGCTCCACTCCCCACTAAATTATTAAACTGAGATAACAATAATTGCAGTGTGATTTATAGTCTATAGTTTGATCAGATATCGGTATTTTGCATCGTGCATCCCTAATAAATACTCAGTTACATAAATATACCAGGGTATCACCATCTGACACCATCAGTGAACCTTTACAAATATAAATTCCCCATACTGTACTTTGCATTCATTAACTGTCCTGGAATACATAGACAAATTCTAAAGGCCACTGAATCGTCTATAAGTGATGGCATGCCTCTGTGACCGCCGTGCATTCCTGTCATATGTAAGCAGTCGTAAACAGCCATCAGTTGAAAGTAATTCAAGTAAAAACACACTCCTAAAGAGGTTAGGTCACAGAGCAGGAGTCTCCTGAGAGAAATATTTAGTGTGGTGAATGAGAGCGTGTCATCCGAGCTTTCAAGAGGTGAAGTGCATCCACATGTAATGGGCCATGTCTGGAACTCAATTCCAATGCTAAACCCCCACCAGCCCTCTGCCAAAGCACCCAAGAATGCCCATATGCAACTGTCATTCTTCTGGAGCGGCTTCAGGGATTTAAGCGGGTCAGTGGGCCTGCTGTTGAAATTAAATCAGAACATTAAGTTAGAGGCAATGGTGGCTATCAGGTGAGAGTTCAATTAATCTTACTGGTATCCATCAGGCTAACAATGTGACAAAAGTCAGCTGAGATTGTACAGATCTGCGTTACACTGGTTAAAAGAAATGTACATTATTGTTTGTCAGGGGGTTTCTAAGCTAAAATACCCATTTGAAAAAGGTGGTAAGCTGGTCTCCTAGTTTTCTTAGGGTGGTATTAGAGGGGGGTACTTTATAGCCATCTTGGTTTCGGATGTATTTTTCCCATTCATTGTTTTGTTGAGTTGCGTGCCATGAACCAAACCAACTAACTCCGAGGTGAATCACACCGTTACAAACTTTGATTTAAAAAACAAAAAAGTATTTCAGACAAAAAGACAAAGATACAAGACTGTGTACTTTTTCTCCCCTTTTCCTCCACAATTTGGAACGCCCAATTCCCGTCAATCAAAACCGTCAATCCGTGCATCTGAGTGCGTTACCGATGAGGCATAGTGCGTTCGAGGCTTCACGCTATTCTCCACGGCATCCACGTGCCCCACTGAGAACCACTTTATAGCGACCACGAGGAGGTTACCCCATGTGACTCTACCCTCCCTAGCAACCGGGCCAATTTGGTTGCTTAGGAGACCTGACTGAAGTCACTCAGCACGCTCTGGATTCAAACTCGCAACTCTAGGTCTCTGAATCAGCGTCTTTATTGTTAAGCTACTCAGACCCCCGTACTTAATGTTTTTAATGAGGGAATGAACTACAATCTCATGAAGCATTGCAAATGACGTAATCAAATTAAAAACAATGGGAAAATATAAAACTATTGACTTAAAAAATGACTCATTATGAGTCTAAATCACTGCCGAGCTCTTTTGGTGCATTTAGTTGGCTGTGATTCTCTGATTGGTTGATCTGGCTGTAGGATCATGGGTAGTGTAGTTCTTCAACAGGAATTCTTTTTAAAAACAAAGTTGAAATAACACTGATGCCTTCAACAGAAGCATTTACCCTTGATTTACAACCTCAGAGCTCAAGGTAGGTCTGTATTTAAAGATGTATAGTTAATATTCAATTCCTCTAGTGAATGGTGACCAAACTTAAGCACCAAAAAAAAGAGATAAATGCTGCATAAAAGTAATCCATATGACTCTGGTGGTTTAATCAATGTTTTCTGAAGCAATCCAATCCAAGAAATATTTGTAAAAAAATTAACACATCCAAGACTTGAAGGCGCACATCGCTGGAAACACCCCCCGAAACAAGACGTCCATCATCCATCGTCAAAGACGTCCCATGTTTACATACACCAACAGTTTAAAACAGCGCAGATGGGTAAAAGAACACAGGCAGCCACTGAAAGAAAGAGGATTGCTTCCCCCTTTCAGAGTTGTAACTTGACACCGCATCTTTTAAAAGAGGCAAGATACATGGCAGCGGTCAAAGAGTCTGTGTAGTTCATGTTTACGTACAGAATAAAATAGTCCAGATGGGTCTCCTTAGGTGTTATGTTTGGAATAGTTAGCCACACAAGGTGTTGCTAAAGAGGTGGTGGTGGTGTAGTGGCTAGAGCACAGGGCTGCTAATCAGAAGGTTGCTGGTTCGAACCCCACAGCCACCACCATTGTGTCCTTGAGTAAGACACTTAACTCCAGGTTGCTCCGGGGGGATTGTCCCTGTAATAAGTGCACTGTAAGTCACTTTGGATAAAAGCGTCTGCCAAATGCATAAATGTAAATGTACAAGGCCTGCTTTCTTGACTTGAACTGCATGCCAGTGGGCGGGGCCAAGGGTGTGATGTGTAAATACAAATGAGCAAAGCTTCATGACATCAAGAATAGACAGACTTCAAAATGAGATGTTTCAGCAGGGTGGCAACTATAAATGCTCTTTATAGACTGGGGAGGAAGTTTTGAGTTCTGAAATTTACAGTAGGTTTTTATAGTACAGTTACCTCATATGTGTCTAAATATCAAGGACTTTAAAGTGCTCAGCAAGGAACCAGATGAAATCTAGCACAACATATACATGGATTCTCTCTCTCTACATGCTGTAAATCTGTCTCTCTTGCCGTGTCTCGTTTCGAAAGCTGTGTGCTAGCTAGGGCACATGCTTTAAAGGCAGCGGTATGCCAAGCGTCCTCCTTTAAACAAGCCTTTTTTTTTAAACGAGATGGCCTTCGTAGGACAAATGGAAACAGAACTTATCATGGTTGCCATGACAGCATGCCACTCTTTAACAAGCGCGAGCACTTTGAGCAAAGAGGGATCAAAGTCCCTTTGGAAGGGAATGAATGAGGTACATTTATAATGATGTCGAGAGAAAAGAAAATAGATTTTGCAGGTGTACTTTTAGCATATAATACTTTATTTGAATTATATATAACTATAATTATACATATTAAATACTATGCACCCGTCTGCTGAGGTACTACAACTCGGGAATTAACATTCCTTACGTTTGAACATCATATTTACGGGCAAATTGGCATCATTCGTTTAGACATTTCCATTGAAGCAAAGAATTGTGGGTTGTGAGTGCCCATGAAGGATACACCTCATGAATCCTCCGAATTCCCGTGAAAGTAGGTCGCATTCGAAGTCTGCGTTCGGAGTGTCCTACTTGCTTTTCTGAAACGAGACGGCCACGATGACTAATGAGGCCGGCAAGTGCGACCTCTGGAGGATGCAGCCTTCCAAACGAGTCACAGCTTCTATCTCTTTCACACACTCTCACACACACACATACAGGGCTCGTGCAGAGAGCGCTAGAGCCCGGTAACGTTACCTTGCAAATGTGTGCGATTGTGTACTTATCTATTCGGGGATTGCTGTCGAAACCGCACGTAACGCGGCCTTTAGAGAGAAATGGACTTACATTAAGTAAACAGACTGTTTCGCCATTTTTGACTGTTGCTAGTGCCATTTTAGTGCTTGGTAATGGAATAAGCTGCGAAGCGTAAGTCTGTAGCATCCGCATTGGATGAACGCACTAATCATGGGTAATTTCGCTGCCTGTGAAAAAGGTGGATACCAGCCTCTAGTGTTCAGATCACCAGAAAACTGCTGCGATATGTACAACGAGATTCTATGAGACCAGGTTGACATATAGCTTAAGTTCTTTACGTTAGATCTCAACCGTGTTGATGATTTTTAATTATTAGTTTAAGACTAAATTGCTTTAATGCTCTTGTTGAAAACACTGTACAGTTATAAGACATATGTTTCATGGGGTCAACGTTAAAGTATTGACGTCTGTCAACTTACAAGATAGAACAGACCGGCTGTATCTGGATAACAATACATACATTAATTTGCATGTATCTAAAAAGCTTGACACATTCAGCTTTTATGTGAATGTGGCATGAGAGCCAAGTAATATTCTTTAATGCTGTTATCCAAGTAAAATGAAAAGGTTTGTATCGACTATATATTCACAAAACAGCCGAGTTGAAACATTTGATTACCGCTGCAAAACTGATATTTGTATTTTGTTGCCTTTTTCATCGGCAGGACGATAGATCAATTCCTATTTGTCCGCTAGATTTTCAAAACTCAATTGCCTTCTTTCCAGAAGCTGCCCGGAGTATCTGAGAACACTTAATAAACGACTTGCCGTTATTGACTTCAATTTAGAGAAAGCTGCTGAATGCTTTTCTTCCATAGAGGCCCGGAGCACCTCGGGGGAAATACAGAATTGCATTGCCATAGGAAACATATTACCGCAGGTCAGAACCTCCAGTTTACGGGATTTATCACCGAGCTCTCAATCATATGTTCACCTATCTCAACTCTCACTGGCCCTTTAGAAGCTTCTCTGTAGCTGTAGAGGATGTGGAGGATGGTCGGTCTCTGTCCATACAAATGCACTAAGGTCTTTGAAACGCTGGCATCCATTTTTAAACTGCTCTGTTTTCAGAGAGAAACAGCATTGAAGTATGACAGTTTGAACCCACAATGTGATTTTAATGTTTGTTTAGTGTTTATCTCATTTGGAAATTTGCACAATCCATTTTAGAGACATAATAGGAGAGCATCCCATCATCATTATTCACAATAACAGTTCACATTTATGCATTTGCCTGATGCTTTTGCACCGTGAAATACAGTGTATTGTTTCCTAGGTATTGAACCCTTGACCGTGGCGTGGCTCGTGCCATGCGCTACCAGCTGAGGTGCAGGAATTTAAACTAATTCAAAGTGATATTTGTTCTTAGTAAATTTGAGAAATGAATGTTCTGCGACTCTGTGTCCACGTGAGTGAACGTTGTAATTTGGCTTTAATTTCAGTCTTGTATTTAAACTGAGTGATCTCAGATCAGGGGACTCTGTGCTCTCAGTAAAGGGTTCAACTTTCAACTTATAGAGTCATGTGACCAAAGAACAAGTTGGCGATCACAGTGAAGTTTGTGTTTGGATGAATTGCTAAGAAACCGAATTAATTTTTACATTGAAATCTGTTTGAGTCAAAAGATTAGAGTCTCTAGTTTCATCTGATATTTTAACCATTTTAAAAAATGTAGGGGGTCTGGGTATCTCAGCGAGTGTTAATGCCGACTACCACCACTTGAGTCGCAAGTTTGAATCCAGGGCGTGCTGAGAGACTCCAGTCAGGTCTCCTTAGCAACGGTTGCTAGGGAGAGTAGAGTCACATGGGGTAACCTCCTCGTGGTCGCTATAATGTGGTTCTCGCTTTCGGTGGGGGCATGTGGTGAGTTGTGCGCGGATCGCGGAGAATAGCGTAAAGACTCCACATGTTACGTCTCCACGGTGATGAGCGGATTGACGGTCTCAAACGCGGAGGAAACTGAGATTCGTCCTCCGCCACCCGGATTGAGACGAGTCACTACGCCACCACGAGGACTTAGAGCGCATTGGGAATTGGCCATTCAAAAATGGGGAGAAAAAATAAATAACAAATTTGAGCGATTTATTGCGAAACAGCGCACCGTTTAACACAACGACAACATTCACCGAGAATAAATTAGTTCATGTAAAAGCTGATAAATGTGTCTTTCAGAGGCTTTATATGGAGTTATGATGAAAAGAAGATGCATTTCAACTGTTCTGAAACCAGTGCAGACAGACAGCACACTGGAGGTTAAGTTATGCACTAAATAGGGAGCCAGGGAGCATCCTATAACTGTTCTGAGACCAGTGCAGACAGACAGCACACTGGAGGTTAAGTCATACACTAAATAGGGAGCCAGGGAGCATCCTATAGCTCTCCTATAACTGTTCTGAGACCAGTGCAGACAGACAGCACACTGGAGGTTAAGTCATACACTAAATAGGGAGCAAGGGAGCATCCTATATCTCTCCTATAACTGTTCTGAGATCAGTGCAGACAGACAGCACACTGGAGGTTAAGTCATGCACTAAATAGGGAGCAAGGGCACATCCTATAAATCTCCTATAACTGTTCTGAGATCAGTGCAGACAGACAGCACACTGGAGGTTAAGTCATGCACTAAATAGGGAGCAAGGGCACATCCTATAAATCTCCTATAACTGTTCTGAGATCAGTGCAGACAGACAGCACACTGGAGGTTAAGTTATGCACTAAATAGGGAGCAAGGGAGCATCCTATAACTGTTCTGAGACCAGTGCAGACAGACAGCACACTGGAGGTTAAGTCATACACTAAATAGGGAGCCAGGGAGCATCCTATAGCTCTCCTATAACTGTTCTGAGACCAGTGCAGACAGACAGCACACTGGAGGTTAAGTCATACACTAAATAGGGAGCAAGGGAGCATCCTATATCTCTCCTATAACTGTTCTGAGATCAGTGCAGACAGACAGCACACTGGAGGTTAAGTCATGCACTAAATAGGGAGCAAGGGAGCATCCTATATCTCTCTATGCAGTTAAGTGCGTTCACTTCTAAAATCTGATCAAAAGTTCAGTTTCAGGCTGCAGATGATGTTTGGATGGGGTTGGGGGGGGGCTACTGAATAATTACCATATTCATGTCCAATTGTATTTACATGTTACATATCCAAAATGTCATGTTATTCCCATAATACCATGTCTAAAAAACACGGTAATACCATGGTACATTTTTTAATGCTTTAACACACAATTGCATTGATCTACTGTAATTAAAAATACATTTAGAAAAACATCCATTCAGACAAAAGTTTGGGGGAAATGCTTGGCCTGATGTGTTAACCCATCATTCAATGTCTTCCCTTGTTTCACAGTCCATTGTCTGTTATTTCTGATTGAAATTATTCAATTCTCTTCCTCTCCCACAAATCTTTGGGGTACAGAAAAGTACAGAAATTCAAGGGCAATCACACTCAATGTCTGAAGGATCAGGTTTACTGCATTAAAACGCCCTCCAGATGAGTCGAGGCACATGTTTTATACATGACGTGGAAACAAAATCCATTCGTAGCTTTATCAGATTTGCAAGGGATCAGTACACAGTAGTATATTAATGCACAATGTATATATCCAACATGATCTCATTTGCTAATGTTTGTATAGACACCGAAACACGAGTACATGTAGCGGGATAATGTAATTTATATATATATATTCTAGCTAAAATGACACCGATCAGTCCTTATGGCACTATATTTCACATGCTTTGCAGTGATGTAAGTTTATCTGTCCAATAAGAAGAACAGCAATTCAGGGTCTGTTTTGATCCCCCAAAAAATGAACGAAGGTCCCTCCAGGAATCAACCGCCTGGCCGATGTTCATTCTAATTTTCACTCGACCATGATCACGTTCCCGCTTAGCCAGACGGGATTCAGTAGATAAATGTTTGTTTGGTTTACTCTGAGTTTGTGTAGGAGTCGGTGTTGTGCTGGGAGCGGGACGTTTGCTGGACTCATCTCTAAGGTAACGTTACCCGGTGTTGCAGTTTGTTGTCACTGTTGATTAGCGGTAAGACTCTCGGGAACGCACATAAACGTCACATCCTTTTGATTTTCCCGGCAAAAGTGACCCACTCCCATCACATGTATATCAGTCTACAGGCTTTAATAGGCAACCTAGGAAGTCCGGGAAGGGCTCATTTTTTAATCACAATTAATCACATAATGTTGTATTTGCTTCTAAAGCCCTACAAATAAATATCAATATATAATGATTCAATAATTATAAATAGTTATATAAAATTTTTAAGTAAAGTGCATTACATTATTTAGGCACACATGTAAAGCATTATTAGATTTATTATTATTGAACATGAGCCCATCGCTGGTGTACAGTTCACAGTAATCCATATTACAATTGAATTAGTCAGTCTGAGGTTTATTATAAGGGCTTGTTTAAGGACTCGTCAATGTACACCTGCGTCAGACGGATGCTTTTGGATCATCTCAGTTCAGTCGCGTCATAACCATACAGTTTTTAGGTCTCTGTGTCAAGTTTGAAACTTAGAAAAACACGTCTTGAGATCCCTGTGTTCATATGTGCGCTCCATCATGTTGTGTTACACAAGATCGTGTTTTTATCTTGTGTTGTCTGTGGTCAGTAAGTGTGGTTTGTTCTCTGCATAAGCTGCACGTTGCCTATGTAGAGAGTTTCACTTACTGCCCCCTGGAGAACACAGACGGTACTACAAGCCTGAATTGCTTATAGAGATGGAATATGCCTTAGTAAGAAGTATCCTCTAGTAAGACCTTTGATATTAGGGCATATATATCTTATTCTTAAAAATATCTCAAAATCCTTATAACAAGATCAATTTGCTTTATCTTAGTTTAGAAGCATGAGATATTTTTAACGTGTGTATTTTGTCTTACTGCACTGGCCAATGTATTTAGATTACAATACTGACCTTGAGTAATCTAATGGAATAGGTCACAAATGACATTTTACAGCATGTATTCTGTCATTTGTAGTGGGATACTTTTAAAAGTAACCCTCCCACCCCTGTGTATTGACAGCATCTACAATACAACATAACACGTTTACATATAAGCATCACAAATGTTAACAACTGCTTATTGAACACATGAATATTGAATTAATGAAAAGTATCGGTTGATTTTATTGCATTTATAATCAATGGGATTAATTAAATGCTCAGTGTAATCACATGTATTTCAATCAGTTGATGCATTTACTTCATATGACATTATAACAGTTTCATGGGTTTGGGGTGGGATTAGCACATCTACAAATATTATTGCCACTTTAATTTTGTCACTACATGAATCTGTCTGCTACGTTTTGATATTGTTAAAAAGTGTTAATGTTTAGGAATTAGGGTAGGGATCTAAAATGCCTATAAAATAGTAAAAATGTAAACATATATCTGTAAAAAAATATTTTTTTATGTTTCTAAGTTTTAAGCTGTCAATACGTGGAAATCGCTCCTTTTAGCATCTCTCCAAACGTACAAATACGAATGTATAAATGTTTAAAATAATGCGATTCGAGAGACTCTTTTAATGTAAACGCATCGTTCATGACCAGCTGTGGACATATACAGCAGAGTCAGTGTCATACATCAACCACAGCACTGGCCCCCTTCTGTCAATGTTTAATTCATTTACTTGACTATTCATTTATGGCTTCCCTCCGAAGTCAAGATGAAAATGCTGATTTTGTCGAACTGCTTGAAAGGATCTGAGCATAACAAGGACAAGTTTGTTGTCTGAAATCATTCACAGTAGCCGTCTGTGCTTTGGTTAAAAGTCAGAGAGAATCAAGGTCTCGTGCAGGTATAATTAACATCTCTTTACCGTACATCAACCATTAACAAAGTCCCTTTTTACAAGGTGCTGGCAGAGCAGCGCCAGAATAATGAATTCAGACATTGGCAGAATGTTAATTGCGACCAGACAATCTCAACTCTGCATGCAAATGTAGCATTTGCCTATGACTGGAGAGGAAATATAAAAGGATCCTTGAAACTATGAGGCTGTTTGTTCCATTGGAGATTCCCTCATTTCTGATTTCACATAGGAATATCAGACTCAAAACGCGGGACACTGTCTGGCACACATGCAAGGGCGGACGCATGCTACTGGAATGAAAATGAGTCACAGATCAGGCCATATTGATTGCCAGGTTGAACAGTCCCTTTGGGAAGGGGGCAAGAGATGCCTCAGATCACTTGCACTGACTTACATATTGTCTGACATTAGCGTTACCTTTTAATAATGACAATGAATCTACTCATATGCCTATTCAGAGTCCATTGTTCATTTTCATTACTATCATCAATGTGTTTGTTAACTGTAACACTGACAAAATGGTACTTTAAATATCTTAATGACAAACGGGTGATCTGCAAAATCCCTACCCTAAATCTGCTTGCTAATTCAATATTTATGCATGTTCCTCTGTAGCATATATCATGTATGAGGTACTGAGGGCAGAAACAGTTCAAGATGATGCAAAGATGCAAGTTGATGCAAAAAAATATACAAAATTATTTTGACCCAGACAACTTTTTATTTTTATTACGATCATTTTTTTTTTTTTTACTCAATCCAGTTGGAGTAAAATTTCTTGACTTTGTTCACATTTGGTATCTGAAAACACAAAATTTTTAACCATTTAAGTTTTATTTCACTTTGTTACTTCTGTGTTGTTCCTGGTCAAAAATGACCGGTCATTGGAAATGAATGTATTCGACTGCAAAATACAGAAATAAGAAGTGTTCAGGAACATTCCAGTCCTTTAGATGAGCATTAACATATGTGGATGTGTGTTTTCACACACAAAGTCTTCGGACATGTGCACGCGCACACACACACACACACACACACACACACACTGTGTTGAGCACCCTTTTGTGCATCATCTTTATATGTGCACTCTTTGAGGAATATTTAAAGATGTCCTCATCATATTATGTTTTGTTTGGACTCATTTGAATCAGGATATTCAAGTTACAATATGTCATTGTCTATGTTATATGTATGTTTCAGGAAGTAATGAGGATCATTCAATGAATTCTACAAATTGAGACCTTTCCAATGATATATAACATGTCTATCTCGTCTTTTTATGGTTTTAATAACTGATTATAATTGTTGTGATAAAAAAATCTGCAAATAATGAGAATGAAACAGTTTTTATTTGTCAGCAAATTAAAAAGTATTATTTAAGAATTGGTAGTATCAGCATTATAATGTCCAGATTCTATGTTCAGATTAAGCAAGTGGTTATTAATTAATATATATATATATGTGTGTGTGTGTGTGTTTGTACAATCTATATTATATACACACACATATACACTCACCTAAAGGATTATTAGGAACACCATACTAATACTGTGTTTGACCCCCTTTCGCCTTCAGAACTGACTTAATTCTACGTGGCATTGATTCAACAAGGTGCTGAAAGCATTCTTTAGAAATGTTGGCCCATATTGATAGGATAGCATCTTGCAGTTGATGGAGATTTGTGGGATGCACATCCAGGGCACGAAGCTCCCGTTCCACCACATCCCAAAGATGCTCTATTGGGTTGAGATCTGGTGACTGTGGGGGCCATTTTAGTACAGTGAACTCATTGTCATGTTCAAGAAACCAATTTGAAATGATTCGAGCTTTGTGACATGGTGCATTATCCTGCTGGAAGTAGCCATCAGAGGATGGGTACATGGTGGCCATAAAGGGATGGACATGGTCAGAAACAATGCTCAGGTAGGCCGTGGCATTTAAACGATGCCCAATTGGCACTAAGGGGCCTAAAGTGTGCCAAGAAAACATCCCCCACACCATTACACCACCACCAGCAGCCTGCACAGTGGTAACAAGGCATGATGGATCCATGTTCTCATTCTGTTTACGCCAAATTCTGACTCTACCATCTGAATGTCTCAACAGAAATCGAGACTCATCAGACCAGGCAACATTTTTCCAGTCTTCAACTGTCCAATTTTGGTGAGCTCTTGCAAATTGTAGCCTCTTTTTCCTATTTGTAGTGGAGATGAGTGGTACCCGGTGGGGTCTTCTGCTGTTGTAGCCCATCCGCCTCAAGGTTGTGCGTGTTGTGGCTTCACAAATGCTTTGCTGCATACCTCGGTTGTAACGAGTGGTTATTTCAGTCAAAGTTGCTCTTCTATCAGCTTGAATCAGTCGGCCCATTCTCCTCTGACCTCTAGCACCAACAAGGCATTTTCGCCCACAGGACTGCCACATACTGGATGTTTTTCCTTTTTCACACCATTCTTTGTAAACCCTAGAAATGGTTGTGCGTGAAAATCCCAGTAGCTGAGCAGATTGTGAAATACTCAGGCCGGCCTGTCTGGCACCAACAACCATGCCACGCTCAAAATTGCTTAAATCACCTTTCTTTCCCATTCTGACATTCAGTTTGGAGTTCAGGAGATTGTCTTGACCAGGACCACACCCCTAAATGCAATGAAGCAACTGCCATGTGATTGGTTTATTAGATAATTGCATTAATGAGAAATTGAACGGGTGTTCCTAATAATCCTTTAGGTGAGTGTATATAATATATATATATATATATATATATATATATATATATATATATATATATATATATATATATATATACACATACACACACACATACTGTACGTACACACACACACACACACACACACACACACATATATACACACTAGTTCCCACTAGCCAGATATTAACTTTGATCAATTAATCCTATTAATATATATATTAGGGCTGTCTATTTAACGTGTTAATTCAGTGCGATTAATTTTACAAAAAATAACACGTTAAAAAATTTTACGCAATTAATCGCAATGTCCCCGGACCGTAATAAGGAAGATTCCTGAGAAATGCTTGTAGTACCACCTGTTTACTCCAGGGGGCAGTAAGTGAAACTTCAGCTGTATGAGCAACACACAGTTTATACAGTGAAGAAACACTTCAGCAGAACAACACAAACATGCGTTACAAATGCGATCTAAGAGATCTCAAGATGTGTTTAAAGATTGAGTATTAAACTATATTTAACGACACAGTGTCCTAAACATTTTACATTTTATGTTTATGACGCAAAGCACCCGAGACGCTACACAAGCATGTCTGACGCAGGTGTAAATTGACGGGTCCTTAAACAAGCCCTCATAATAAATCTCCAACTGATTGATAAATTCACTTTTGTAATGGATTACTGTGAACTGTGTGTCAATGATTGACTTATGATCAATAATATGGTAGTAAACAATACATTGTATTATAAAGCTGCTTTTCATATTGTCTTATTAGTGACAAACTCTTCTGCCACAAGAATGTAATGCACTTTAATTATCTGACTATATATATTATAATTTTTTAAATATTTAAAGATAACTATAATTATTTCATAATTATATATTGAATTATTGTTATATGAAGGGGGTTTCTCAGCAAATATTTGTATATGCGATTAATCGCGATTAATTAATCGGGACACCATGTAATTCATTTTATTTAAATTTTTAATCGATTGACAGCCTGGTCTATATATATATATATATATAGACCAGTGATGGGCTCATGTTCAATAATAATAAACAATATAAACAATATATCGCATTCTATCACTTTTTGTCATGTCTTTTTTAATGCTTTACATGTGTGCCTAAATAATGTAACATTTTATATATACTGATATATATATATATTATTTATAATTATTTAATCATTATGTATTGATTTATTGTTATTTGAATGGCTTTCTCAGCTAA
This sequence comes from Moxostoma hubbsi, assembly GCA_032164185.1. NCBI lineage: Eukaryota > Metazoa > Chordata > Actinopteri > Cypriniformes > Catostomidae > Moxostoma > Moxostoma hubbsi. The sequence goes on from JAVLUX010000019.1 coordinate 770,278, forward strand.
AAGTATGTGATTAATTATTATTATTGTTTTTTTTTTAAATTTGAAATACATTATTGTTTCATCAGTTTATTTATAATACTTTTATTATAAACAGTTTTCAGCTATTGGATCTTGAAGAGTAAATGAAAACAAACATGTTGACCATTACCAATCTATCATTGATATCCTTTCCTTACAAGATGTTGAAGGAAAACAGTACAGCGAGCTACATGATCGATATACCTTCACAATTACCCTGTGATTGGTCTAGGGATCAGTTCATCAACTCTAGGGACTAATTACAGTGAAGACACAGCAAGAGTTTTGATCTTCTCTGACTTGTGAACTCACACTTAATCCTGTGTATGAAATGGCGCCACACCAAACAAGGTCCCCCAAAAATTAAAGACATTAGTCTATGAAAAAAGTTCAACTAAAGCTGTTCCGAAAACACAGCATTCATCAACAGGAAGCAGGAATTTGAATTTGAATTCAGACATGAAAATCAATCACTAAAGAAATCACAATAACAAATACGATTAGCCAGGCTCGAGTACTCGGGGACGAAAAACAAAAGCAAGATAAAGTGCAGCCGCTTCATACGAAGAACAAGCTCAGACTTATAGATTTAGTTGAAATCTTGAGCTTCACTCCCACTGTGCCTGAATGAATAATTATGTTTGAAACAAAAGGGTTTTTATGTTAAATGAGTCGTTCAGGCAACTGCTGCAAGCAAATTTTGGGAGTGCAGATTAAGGATATTTGAGAAAACCAGGCATTTGTTTAAGAGCTAATTTAGAATTAACTCAACTGTAATTCTAAGCAATACATCAAGCTGCATAGTGCACTTCTGAGTAAATGCGATATGAAATGCAGAACATTAGGGCTGGGCAAAGTTACGGGGGTGTGCGTACAGGGGGGACTCTGTAGCACCCCCTTGAAAATGGGCATGTAAAGGCAACTCATTTTCACCTAAAGTCACCAAAATTGTTACATATATTGTTGTCGTCAAGCCGAGCAATTTACAATCTCACAGTCATTTGCTCTGCCCAACAGGAAGTCGGCCATTTTGAATTTTCTGGAAATTGCAGGCTCTGAACTTTTAAATACTCCTCCTAGGGGACTAATTTGACTGGCACCAAATTTGTGCAACATCATGCCAAGACATAGTAGATGCTAAATTGCAAACTGATTTTTTATATTTTTAATGGTGTCACCATGGTGAATCAATACATTTATGGCAAATAAATGGGAAACAGGAAATACCTTATTTCTTCTGTGTGCATTGTGTGATTTTGATGAAAATTCAGCTGTATGTTTGGTAATGGGGGCTGAGGAATATGGCACTTTCAACAGACTTTGAAATAGCCCTCTTGTGTTTACATGAATTGCTCCAAGATTCTTTAGAATAATGTCAAAACACTGCTGATGTAAAATTGTCAAGGAATAATTTACATCTTAAATAATGTTGCCATGGCAACATATTAATTGTTATTATTCTTTTCTTCCTATATTTGGGTATTTTTGAGGCACTTGGCATGCTTAAAAATTAATTACATTTTGCACACACAGAGTCGTCGGCCATTAGGACTGGGCAAACTTTTCACACAGGCTCTGAACTTTTAAATACTCCACCTAGGGGACTCGTTTGACTGGCACCAAATTTGTGCAACTTCATGCCAAGACATTGGGGATGCTAAAATGCAAACAGATTGTTTTATATATCAAACGGTGTTGCCATGGCGAGGCAATAAATTAATGACAAAAAAATGGGAAACAGGAGGCGTCTTTTATCTTCTACGTGCATTGTGTGATTTAGATCAAAATTGAGCTTTATGTTAGATCTTGGGGGATGATCACAAAGAACTGGCTTTTGTGGGTCAACAAATAATGGCAAAAAATAATTTAAAGGCAATTAATTAATGGCATAAAAAAATGGGAAACAGGAGTTGCCTTTTATCTTCTATGTGCATTGTGTGATTTAGATCAAAATTGAGCTTTATGTTAGGTCTTGGGGGCTGATCACAAAGATGTGGCTTTTGTGGGTCACGGACATAGTGCCACCACCTGGAAACAGGAAGAGTGGCACTTACAACATACTTTGAAATAGTAATTTTACATTTACCCAAATTGCTTAAAAATTGTTAACACTAATGTCAGGACAAAGCTGGTGTAAATTGTGAAGGGATTCTCGATATCTTGAATTTTTGTCATGGCAATAGAGCAAATTACATGATGTTGTAGTGTATTTGGGTGTATTTGAAAAACTCCATATGATTAATAATGAATTAATAAGACATTAAGGTAGACTATGGTGGGTCACGGTCATAGGGCCTCAAACTGGAAACAATAGATGTTCAAGAATATTCCAAAACTTGCAATAATTGTGTGGCAAATTACTTAATTTGCCACACACATCAAAATTGTTAACTATGATGTCTGAGCAGAAGGTAAGACATGGTGTCTGTCTTGTTTACTTGACCAAATGCATGCGTCCATCATGCATTATTTTCCGAAAGCCATTGGGCGGAAATGGACCCATGATGCTTGCGGCTATAATTACCTTTACTATTTTGTAACTTATTAAAAAATAATTAATCAGAGCCATATATATATATATATATATTTTATTTTTATTTTTTTTAGGTCCACTGACAACGTTAATAATGTATTTCTTTCTCCACATTTTCCACCCTCTCTCTGATCCTTAAAATTAAACAGTCCATATTTTGTTGCTTTGCTCTTTAACCCTTAAATGCATACCTTGTGTCTTTAGAGACCCAGGACCTCCTTTCACCCCCTATACCTCATCCAAAATACGTATGTGTATCTACACTTCCTCAGCAAGCCTTGTGAATACATAATTAACTCAGAGAATATCATTAACATAATCACAAAGCATCTGAAATATTGCTCTGGTTGTCACAATATGCCTCATGATTTGACCCATTTAAAATAAATGCATAAACAAGATCACCTATCGCAAACTCATAATAGAAAGAAAAAACATACGTATTGTGTATATACTGTATATATAGATATATATAGATAGATAGATAGATAGATAGATAGATAGATAGATAGATAGATAGCTGAATTGATCTGGACAACGGTCAGTTACGTGCAACAAGTTTCATAGCCGTATGTTAAAAGAAACTGACACTGCATTGTAAGTCAGGCAGCACTGATCATGGGACAAACAGAGAAAGTTGGGTTGGCCCTCATCTTTAAGCAACACCCACATCTCTACACGACACTATGATCAGGGTCGATGAGGGTGAGCATGAACAGACAGCTAATAAATCAAACCAACCTCCCTGGTCCAAAAGAAACAGAGGATGTAGAAAGCAGAAAGGGATTTCATCATTATAGCCATGTATCGATCCCGCTGAACTCAAACTCCTGAGCGTAGCACTTTACTAACATGCTATGCTAAGCACTGAGGATCCACAGACTCATAGCCAAGAGTCAATTCATTCATTTACTCTCAACTCTTTCCCTGATCATCTATTGGCTCTGGCTCTGGCTCTGGCTCCACCCCCCCACTCCCCCCACTGGAACCCAAACATGCCTTACGATCAGCTCTCTGCAGTAATTACCGTAATGAAGTGTGTATTAGAGGAGTAGTATCATAAAATGGATTGTTCAGACTTTAAATTCCAAATGGATGAGCCATAGTGGATGCCATAATAACATTTCGATAAACACACAGCTGTGATGTCACATTATATATTATATATATATTATATATTAGAGCTCAAGTATGCCATTTTTGGAGCAAAGCTCCGATTCGCCTAATAATACCCCTTATCTGTGGTACAGTCACTGTAATGCACAGCCTCTAATGGCTTATTGCTTTAATAGATGATACTGAGGCAGAGTTTGACCAATAGTGGTGTCACCACTAACTTTGCCCGCTGTGGTTTACTAACCCCCTTCACAATGACCACCAAATATGACCGCCTCTGAAACTGGGTCACAGGATGCCACAGATTCAATCTGCACAGGAAAGAGGATCAAGGGATGTAGAGCAGAGGGAGCTGTATCGACATGGGCCCATTTCAACCGCTCAAAAATACACCCCTGTTTGTTACCAGCTATCCACAACCAGGGCACCAAATAAAACCAGACTCATTCTGTCGCTCACACACATACACACTAAACGGACCCATATGCTGGCTGTAAAATATACAGGATAAATTCACACTAGTCCAGACTATGCATATGTAATATAGACTAATCTATATTAAATTTAGCTTTGGTGTAAACAGCTGTCAGTAAGGTAGTTATTGTTATTTTTCTGCATTTAAGATGATTATAATTAATACATTTAAAGGTTTGTTCCAGGTTCAATACAAATTAAGCTCAATTAACCCCTTAAGCTCTGCTGTAGTTTTCACAATTTTTCACAATAAATTTAAAACCCCCCCACACCCCCTTATGATTAAAACTTTTTTGTTGTTACTTTTGACGCATGTTATTTTGGTTCTGTTCACTCAACCTCACCTTCAAATTTCTCTTTTTATTCCACTAGGTGGCACAAACACTAGAAAAATGACAATTTTCTCTATCACATTCCATCACAATACACAGATGTGAACTGTAGGTGGCGCTCTAATGCATTTTATGTGCTCGTCCATAGACATTCAGTCTAATGTTCAGTTCAAGCAACACCCTCATTATTACATTGAATATCTCGGCCTCTGAGTGGACTACAAGCTCAATCTAGGTGTCATTAGAAAGCAAATAACCTCCACTCTGTGATGATGTAAACATTTCATCATCAATAGACAAAAACATATTTTTCTGATGATTTGTTTAGCATGCTTTTCCTGCTGGATGACATATTTTGTTCTGGACATCTAAGTTATTACGTTGGATTATTCAGCCAAGCAAACTCAGACAAGTAAACAATGGCTCATTTTTTTTTTAGAAAACTTCCTAAATTAAAAGCAGATATAAAGTTTTTAGCTATTTGTGGCTCACAACAGCAGTTATCAGAGCATAAACAAGACGTTTGTATTTGATGACTTACAGAAATCTATATTTCACTTTATGATTCTTTTGAAAATCGTTCAAACTGTGGTATAATATATATATATTAGCATTTCTGAGAATGAGAGCTTTCATTTGATATATGACTTGCCCATGTAGGTGCTATGTGAAAGACTTATTTTCATATAAATATACCTGATGACCTCTAGGGGGTGCTAGTTCTCAACATGGATGTTTGTGATATGGATATCAAAAAGTTCAGATTCTAAGCTTTCAAATGACACCTCATATGCCTGATTTATGTATATGGATACTTTAACGTATAAGAGGTTTCACCCGTGGCATAATCATAATTTGCAGAAAAATTATTTCGATAACTTTGATGACAACATCATGACAACAAAACCCTGTAATACTTTACTGGACATAACTTCACAAAGAAAAGGTTAGCACGTGATTTTATGACACTCAAATCTTGTTAACACGTTTAACGCTTAAGTCTTGTGGCTATACTTTTGAATTAGTGTGTATTTTAAAGTTTACGGATTGACCCCATTGACCTCATTGTAAGTGTTTCACTGGAACCACTTTCTTTAAAGTAAACAAGGAAAGAACTGACATTATTTTTGGGTGGAAATCAAAATGATGCCACAAATCTGATTCAGCTTAACATATATTGAATCCCGAACCTTCCTTTAACTAGTTATTAAACATTGGTGTCTTATCATCAGTGTTGGGAGTAATGCATTACTAAGTAATTAATTACTGTCATTAAATTACTTTTTCATTGGAAAAAGTAAGGGATTACTTTACATTACATTAATTTAATAACAGCTACTTCTGATGTACTTGTATTTAATACTGTCGTCTGTTGTTTATATTATTTATTTGAAAGAATTAAAAGAACAGTTTCATGTCTATCCTTGTTTTTGTCATCTGGTCGAGGTTGATCAGGGTTTAAGGAAAGTAATTAGTAATAAGTAATGCAGTTAATTTTCATATAGTGTAATTAGTACAGAAATCTAATTACACTGTAGAATATGTAATTAGTAGTTAGTAATGAATTACTTTTTTAGAGTAACCTACCCAACACTGCTTATCATGTGGCTTTTGTGATCCATGGAATAAAGAAAGTAGTAATACGGGTTTGGAACAACATCAGGGTGAGTAAACAATGACTGAATTTTCATTTTTGTGTGACCTATAAACTTCAAAAGGAATATTCTGTGTTCGATATAAGCATAATCGACAGCATGTGTGGCGTAATGTCGATGACCACAAACATAATTTGGACTCGTCCCTCCTTTTCTTTAAAAAACAGCTCAAATCTGTGGTCCAGTGAGACTCTTACAATGGAAGTCAATGGGGTATCTCCCCGTTTAAGCCTCTTCAGCAAGAGTAGCTTTTCTGCCTTGCTGATTTGCTGCCTGCTCTGCGTTTGGCACCTCCAATAAACTCAGCAGCTACCAGAGCGAATCGCAGAAGAACTGGCCTGCTCCGTCCGGACCTTTCCATGCATACGACCTCTATGATGACATTAGCACTGGGATCTGCCCCATGCACATCAATTACCTCCACTGGTGGGCTGTTAAATAGGGGGGTCAAAGCATTGGCCGTACACCCAGACTGGGGTAATTCATACAGCTCCCTGGTGTGCGAATGCTCCGTGGTGCTTCAGCCAACAGTGGCATGACTCGTCACCTAACTCTGTAACAGACGATAAGAATAGTAGCATTCTGTGCTGTTAGCAGCTCTACTCACCGACCATAACAAATTAGGCTTCTGGACTGAACAGTTTAAAGTGTTTCGGTCTGATGCAGAAGATTTAAAAATGTCACTTCCTTTGGATGGCAGGAGGGAAATGGAAAGTGACGGACACTCCCAGAGGAACATTTCATGGCTCAAAGATTGCTCTTTTAGAGCTCAGGAGACTTAAATGAGAACTTAGCACAAGCATGAACATTTTTTAAAAGTGTATTCAACTATTTATACATCAGTAAATCAACTTCACATTGGCCTACTTACAGTAGTAGGATTTTTGGCACAGATTGTGCACAGAAATCGAGCAATGCGACAATGTTAGAACTCCCCCATTAAAATGACTACAGCTGTCACTCTGTGCAGGTTTAGGGTGCCTAAACGCTAGGGGAAGCTCAAGGTCAATGCATTCATTTTCCGACACATTGTAAACTCCAGTGTGTTTGCAGGCGCCCTTCCACTGTTTGAGTCCCACAGTTCAACGTGAACTCACTGACACTCTCGCGAATGCTCTCGTTATAAATAAAGCTGTATACACAGCTCAATAAATTATTTGTTTACACCACATCTACGTCTTGTTAATTTGAACAGGAATGTTCTAGTTTTGCCACGTTGCTCGTTTGCAGTGACGTCTACGTTGCAAGAGAGCCTTGTGAGATGTAACGAATCCAAAATAATTTCAAATGAGCAACTACGCTTTTCGCTTATGTTCTCAAACTTCTATTTGAGCGTAAAGCGAACCGAGGTGAAACAAAGCATGCATATGGGAGTATAAACATCAGACTGTTTTAATCACACAAATTACAATCAGTTGTCATTACTGATAGAATTTGAGACTAATTTAAGCATCGCTGAGAATCTGGAGGCTTCATTTAATCTCGTTGCTGTCTAGGCAAAATCATGGAGATGTCAGAAAGTTCTCGCTTGTGATATTACTTTTACTTGTGTTAATTGGACATATGAATAAAGTCAGCACTTGTCCATGCAATTATCTAAATGTATACTCTAATCCAAGTAGTTTACATTAGCAGTGGATGAGCATGAAGCATAAAGCCTGAAACATGTTGTGATGTGAGCACCAGTGTTTCTGACTGATCTCAGCTGGGCTCTGGAGATGTGAACACCCCTGAGAGAGCGCCGTCTCTTGCGTAATGTCACCCAGATCTGCTGCTCATTCTCCAGACGACTGAGAGACAGAAGGCCAGTCTAGACGGTCTGAAACCACTCCATGTAGAAACATTTCGATGTTCCACTGCAACCATATCGTTCAATATCAGTTCACTTGAGGGCATTTGTGCAGTCTTCAACAGTTTTAATTCAAGTGAGATTCATTCACTCTGAAATATAAATGCTATAAAAAGGACAAATCATAACAGATTAGCACTTTAATTGGCAGTAAGATTCAAATGTGTAAATGTTTGATGTTGAATGATACTTCATATTTGAATTGGACACATGCACGGATGAAACAGAGAAAGTTTTACATTTCAGTCCTTTCTTCATACAGTTCTATCGTATGGTTTAGGAAATAGCTTGTGGGTCATTCTGTGTACTCAATCAGAAGTCCCGGTAAAGATGCTGGTTATCACCTCTGGAGTTCGCTAGTTCAAATCCAGGGTGTGCTGAGTGACTCCAGCCAGATCTCTTAAGCAACCAAATTGGGCCGGTTGCTAGGGAGGGTAGAGTCACATGGGGTAACCTCCTCGTGGCCGCTATAATGTGGTTCGCTCTCAGTGTGGCGAGTTGTGTGTGGATGGTGTACAGCCTCCACATGCGCTCAACGGGCTACGTGATAAGATTCGTGAATTTGATGGTCTCAGACGTGGAGGCAACTGAGATTCGTCCTCCACCACCCGGATTGAGGCGAGTCACTACACCACCACGAGGACGTAAAAGCATATTGGGAATTCCAATCCTGCCCCCCAAAAAAAGTTGGAGTCTATAACTCCAGAACTGTTAAAATATCTTAATAGCATTTTAGATTCTGGTTCAGAACATATTTTCTTTATGCATCTACAGTACATTTCTAAGGCCCTGTAGGTTATATTCCAGAGATATGGGGCTCTCAATGCGACTCCATGCTTAAATTGTTAACTTTTACCCATTTTCTATGTTTGAAAACCAAATGTGGGTCACATGGTATGAGGCTAGTTTTTCCAGTCCAACAAAACAAAGATCTAAAAATAATGGTCCAACAAGAAATGGACTGTAAAGGGGGTTAGGATGGGCAAGGATGAGGCGAGAACCGGCTTGTCAATATAAATAATATTTAATAACAAACTTGAACAAAAACCCGTAATTTTCTCTCTCTTGAACTGTCGTCACCAGCCGCCTTTATCCCTTGCGCGCCCCATCAGGCTGTTTGGGGACCGGGCGTGCAACATTCTAGCCCAGCCCCACCCCCCTCCACTCCACATGGACCTTTATTTATTAAAAATCATCCAAATAAGACACCATAATTAAGAGAAACTGTGGCTCTTCTAGTTTTTGGATCAAAGAAATGTACATCTGCACAGCTCTGAAATGCATCATTTTGTTTGCAACCACTGAAAATGGGTCAAATGTAACAGTTTCTGGATGGAGCCACACACATCTGTGGATTTTAACAATTTAAGGCTTTAAAATTAAGATACAAAAACGAAAGTTTGTTCTGAACCAGAATCTAAAATGATTTTAAGGCATATGTATTACTTCCTGAGTTATAGGCACTCCAAATTTGGAAAAACAACACCAAAAAGTTTTTGGACTCTCACCATTGGCACAGAGGTGTTGAAGTCAACTGATTTTAGTAATAGATCTACCAATCTCTGTGTAAACATAAAATAATCACACTGACTCCTTTCTAAGGATATTTTCTGACCTGTACATTTTCTCCAAAATTATAAGCAAACACTGTCATGTTGACCCCCCTGTACAAAATAATGAATTAGGCTACTCAGAAAAAGTTTTAAATATCCATTCATTAAACATTTACTTTCATCATAATTTAAGTTTTTATGTAAGAACTATTAGAAGATGATAATTCACCAATTAGAGGTGAAAGATATGACCAAAATCTTTTGTAATTTTATATCATGAAACAGTAATAATATAGTAAACGTTTTTCAGTTTAAAAGTTCAGTTTACCATTTATATCTTCTCATTTTAGTAGTGCACACTTCTACCTTATTTTTCTCCAGTCTTTATCCATCCAGCCCAGACGCTTTGTTTCACCAAACTCGACCCTTCTCATTAACATTTACGCAACTGGAAGCCACAGAAAAGCCACTTTCAGTGCAATCAAGCGATACATGTTGCATCAGTTTGTGTGTTCTCTGGGAATCAAGCACATGACCCTGGCAGAGCTCGATGCCATGATCTGTCAACTAAACTACATCAACACAGTCTAATGCCATTTTCCTTCCCTCTCTCTTTTTCACTAGTACCTGTGCATCTTTCTTATACCTTAAGACTGGTTAGCCAACGCGAGCAGTCAGCAACCATACAGAGATGATGACACACCAGAAATCCTGCCTTCAGCTTTCATGCCTGTCCTCAGATGTAAGTAAACGTATGCATGAAGATGCATTCTTATTGGAAAATGTACTTTGCATAATGGTGTTTCCATTAAAGATACATATGCAAGTTCCATACAATTTGAATGCAATATGATGCCATCGAAACAGCTGAATATACTACAGAAAGGGTGTCAAAGAGCGAGAGGGGAGCCAGATATGTGCTCTATTCCAAACCAAAGACCAAAAACTAAGGGAGCTTTGCATGCACCCTTTGTGGAAGAGGCAGCATCTGTTGTGACAAACTCAGTAAAATGATAAATATAAAATGATAAAGCGAGAAACATTTTGAATAGTAATAATATAATTCATTAAATACTATGTAGAGCGTTTCAAATCAGTTGCTAATGAGGGTCCATCTCGGTTGGTATGCTGCCTAAGTAGGCAGTAGACAGGGAGGCAGTTCACTAGGCTTGGAACAGAGCCATGGAGAAATGGAGGATGAAAAAAAGGAAGAAATAATGAGAAGAAAAGAGAGATATGAATGAAACTGTGAACAGAACAGTGAGTAAAAAAAGTCTTGGAGAGTGTATTTGTGTGTATGTATGACAGCTATGGAAGTATGGAGAGAGATACAAAATAATGAGGGGAGGAAGAAAGGAGGTAAGGGGAGACGGTGAGTGAAAGTAGAAGAATGGAAAAAAATGCACAAACAGTGAAAAGTGAATGAGGAAACTTGGAGTGTATTAGTATGAGTGTGTGTGTGTGGAAGAGAGAGAGAGCGAGAGAGAGAGAGAAGCAGTGCACTGAGCAAGGTGGGGGAGAATGTGTTAATACACAAGAACACTGCATCAAACCAATGCACAGCTCTGAGCGGGATGCGTCAGCAGTACATTCACGTTTCCACTGAAGGACAAAAGAAGGAGAAAGAGCGCAGCGACTCCGCCGCCTGCAACCCCGTCACAAAGCGATATAGAAAGAGAGAGAGGGGAGCGAGCATTGGGGGTGAAGACTGCTGCTCTTGCCACTGTCACCGTAGACGCTCTTCACCGGCGTGCACACGTGTGTGTGTGTGTGCGCACGTGTTTGTCTCTCTCTCTCCCTCGCGTGTGCTTCTACTGCCCACCTCCCACTGCAGAGCCGCTGACAACCTGCAGCCTCACAGCCAGAGCAGGCGAACTGCCACAACTTACTACCTCAAGACATGGGAAAATAAGGAATACCACAGGATCAACGATGGGGGAGGGAGGACAAACTACGGAATCCTCTGCAAGGTATCTCTTGGAAATTAGCCATGCATAACACTGCAACATCCATCCTGTTTTTCTGACACCAAGAAGGAGAGAGAGAGAGAGAGAGGAAGCCAGAGAGAGAGTGAGAGAGAAAGAGAGAGAGTGCAAGGAGCGAACGTTCGGCGGATAGGGAGAGAGTTTCACCACTGCTGCGCCGCTGTTGCTGCTGCTGCTGCTCCCCAGTCCTCCTTCCCCTCCCTCCCCTTCGGCTCCCGCAACACCAACCCCCGAGCCCCCCTCCGGAGAAATTGATGGATTATTGCTAACTGTGCACACGGCAGTCCGCAGCTGCTACAGCGACAGACAAGAGAGCAGAGTGAGTTAAAAAAGCAAGACGGAATGACCGCAGTGTGCGTCTGTTAGCCTTTTTGGATTCATCAATGCAAGGCTATTCAGCTGAACAAGTGTCACGAGGGGGGTGGACTATGTCAAACTGAAAAAAAGAGGCTCAGTCATCAGTGAAAGAGAAGACATTTTGAGAGGACTTTGGGATTTTTGTCCCTCTTTTTTATTCTTTCTTTTTCTCTTTTCCTTGTGTTTAATGTGCATGCACTTCTGCAATGGAGTTTTGTGAAAATTGCTCTGTGGTATTCAGCGTCGCCTACCAAGGACAATCAGTGGGGGAGCTGATAAGAGATCTTTTCCAAGCGGACTGGATCCATGCACCTGCTTAGCTGACTGGGCCCTGGACCCCACGGAACGGTTTCACTGAATTCTTTGGAATTAATAGGGGCCATTTTGTCAAATCAGTTTGTGATCCACTTTTACTTTTCAGAGAGAAACAGCTAAAAATGTTGCAGTGATTTTGGTGGGAAACATGAGCAAACAGCTTTGGGGCTTTGCTTCACGGTAAAGGATTATATTAAGGACAACTCTGAGCTAATGAGGTAGGTGTCTTCCATTTACACACCTTTATTCTGTAGGACATATTTTTTCCCTTTCTCCACTCATTATTTCTCCCCCCATATCTCCCTTTCTGTGTTTAACGCAGCACCATCCTGCACTGTAGATGGCAAACAGATACAGAGCCTTGCTCAAACCAGGGTAGGGCCACTGTTCTCCGTTCCCCAGCCGAATCCCCATGCTATGTTGAATTATGAACGCGCCACATCATGAGTCTCTTGTGGCAGGTAACTGTGCACCGTGCCTGGAACGCAGTCCTGCTCTGTGCAGTCTACCTCATGGTGCGATCGTGGAGTGTTTGTGCCACCCCCTCCGGACCACTGACCTGCCCTGCTGTTTGCTCCTGCGGTAACCAGTTCGTTAAGGTGGTGTGCACCAGGCGTGGCCTGGTCCGAGTGCCCCCAGGCATCCCTGCCACCACGCGCCATTTAAACCTGATGGAGAACAGCATAGAGACCATTGAAGCTGGCACCTTTCAACATCTCCGCCACCTGGAGGTGCTTCAGCTGGGTAGGAACTCTATTCGGCAGATCGAGGTGGGGGCCTTTAGCGGCCTCAACAGCCTCAACACACTGGAGCTGTTCGACAACCGGTTGACAGTAATCCCGAGTGGCGCTTTTGAGTACTTGTCTAAACTAAGAGAATTATGGCTCAGGAACAACCCCATTGAAAGCATACCATCCTACGCGTTTAACCGTGTTCCCTCTCTCATGCGCCTGGATCTGGGAGAGCTTAAGAAGCTGGAGTATATTTCCGAGGGTGCTTTCGAGGGATTGTACAACTTGAAATACCTAAACCTTGGAATGTGTAACCTGCGGGAGATGCCAGTCCTGACCCCTTTAGTGGGGCTGGAGGAGCTAGAGATGTCAGAGAACTACTTCCCAGAAATAAAACCTGGATCATTCAGGGGTATGAAATTCCTGAAAAAGCTGTGGATTATGAACTCCAGGATCACCAATATAGAAAGAAACGCATTTGATGATGTCACAGCCTTGGTTGAGCTTAACCTGGCCCATAATAACCTTAGCTCTTTACCCCATGACCTTTTTGCGACCTTGAGTTATCTGGTGGAGCTGCATTTGCACCACAACCCTTGGCAATGTGACTGTGATGTCGTGTGGCTGGCCTGGTGGCTGAGGGAGTACATTCCCACCAACTCCACCTGTTGCGGCCGCTGCCACACCCCTGCTTACTTACGTGGACGCTACTTGGTGGAGGTAGACCAGAGCACTTTTCAATGCTCGGCACCTTTCATTCTGGATGCCCCGAGGGATCTTAACATCTCTGCCGAACGTGTAGCTGAGCTAAAATGTCGCACGGCACCCATGTCGTCAGTACGATGGCTCCTACCCAATGGAACGGTTTTGACCCATGGTTCTAATCACCCACGGATATCAGTGCTCAAGGATGGGACACTAAACTTCTCTAATGTACTGCCAGTGGATACAGGTGTGTACACCTGCATGGTGACCAACATGGCTGGAAACTCCAATGCCTCGGCCTACCTGAATGTGACGGCGGCTGAGCTCAACACTTCCAACATGAGTTACTTTACTACGGTGACTGTGGAGGAAGTGGAGCCCACCTCACAGGAAGTGATCAAGCCAAAGACGGTAACCGCCTCCCCCTCCGTCTTTCAACCTGTTTTTATCTCCACGCCAACCGTTTTACTTCAAACCCCCCGACAGGTGTCCGTGCCAACCGTACGTGGAACAATACGCCCACCTGCCAGTCTCGACGAAGTCATGAAGACGACCAAGATCATCATTGGCTGCTTTGTGGCAGTCACGCTACTCGCTGCCGTTTTGCTAATTGCTTTCTACAAGCTGCGCAAACGGCACCAGCAAAGGAGCACAGTGGCAGCTGCTAGGACTATAGAGGTCATTCAGATGGAGGAGAACGTCCCAACCAACCATACAGGGACCAGTGTACCAGGTGAAAGTGGGATGATGTTGCCTAGCCTGAGAGATCACAACAGCACCTTCAAACCCAGTTACAGCTCCTACAGATCAGCACACTCCGCTCCATGGGCGGAGAACAACATCGGTAACTCCCTGCATCGTCCCCGCCCCACAACCATCAGCACCATCCCTGAATCCTACCTTCTTCAAACTCACACAAAGGAGAAGGTACAGGAAACACAGATTTGACATTCCGACAGCCTTTTTCTTCTTGGTCTTTTATCCCGTTCCTCATGAAAACATGCAATAGAATGCACAACAGAAAAGACAGCAATTACTTTTGTACCCAGTGCAAAAATGAGACTGTTTTTCTTGTACATGCTTCTACATAAATATATTAATAAAATATATAAATTAATACACTATGGGATGATAAAAGAAACAGATTATATAAAAGGTGAAAATGAATTTAAACTATTTTCTAACATGTAACTCCTATTTAAGATGGGAAAAAGTGACAATGCCGAGATGATATTGCAAATGAAGACAAGGGACAACCTGTGATTTTTAAACCATGCTGTATAGAATGCAGTAAAGTCCCATTTATACAGAGAACTTTCTAAGTAACTGTCCACTGATTGACCTTTGAAGGCTTATCTTCTAAAAGCACCAAGAATTTGTATCGTGCCAAATGTTCCACTTGTATTAAATGAGACCGGGCTGAGAGATAGGGGACAAAACAGTGCAAAACACAGGATGGAGACCAAGAGAGAAAGGAGCAGCTAGATATAGAGTCTGCTGTTCTGCAGCTCCCAGCCAAATGCTTTTTGGGCTGCGCCATAGTTTTGCAGCAAATGCTTAACTATATGTTTCTGGAACAGGCGTTCTGCTTGCTTTTTGAGTTTGAACTACTACTCTTGGTTTTGACGAATGGGATTCTCTGTCCACTGGTATTTCCATCAGTTTCATCATTTGGGTATCGATTGCTTTCCCTATTTCTTTCCGATCCTGTATTGCTTTAATTATGATTTGACAGGCTTTTAGGGCTAATTAGTAAATGCATTACAACCGTTGCCTCCGATTAGTAGCGCAAGGGCTCAACTGGAGACGGTTGCAATGAACGGATGGTTTGCTGCAGACTCATGTTAAAATGGTTTCACATCTTCTTTATCGCTAAAAAGTTTCAAATGAATGTGTGAAATATGGACTTTTCCATTATGGCGATTGTTCAAACAGCAATTATCGTTTGTCCTTGTTTTGAGCAACACTATTTTTATGAGGAGTCTACAGAGGTTATGACAATAAACATTAAAACATTTGGTTTGTATTTCTCTAAACTGAACCCCTTCCTCTTGTCTTTTCTTCTGATTGTAAGACAATGTACCCAATTGTGATGGAAAGTACAAAAGATTAAAGGTATAGGATACGCAAAAGACGATGCAAGGCAGACTTTAGGCCTCAGTCACCATCCACTTGCATTCATTTTTTCCCCCCCATACGATTAAAGTGTATGATGACTGTCGCTAACGTTCTGCCTAACATCTCCTTTTGTGTTTCACTGAGAAAACAACATGAGTAAATGACAGAATTTTGGGTGATTTCGCACTTTAAGATCTGTGATACAGTTAATTATCATCAAAGAACCGTCATTTTGCCAAACTTCAAGCTACAAGTATGTAGAACACAGGTTATGTGTTAATAGCAAATATGCAAACACACACACACACACACACAGTCATCAGCCTAGTTTCCTAAAGCGGTGCATAATGACATTATTTGAAATATGATCTCTGCTCATTTCTAATGAAGTTACAGGTTGCCTCATTCCAAGCTCAGGTAGCAGCGAGTTTCAGTTGAAGCATATGATGAGAGGGTTGAGTGCTGAATTTAATATAATCCTTTATTGATCTGCTTAACCTGTGACATCCTCCAAATTAGAGGCTGAGAGAGAGAGAGAGAGGGGGCGAGAGAGAATCCATGTGTGAAAAAGAGAGAGACTGTGCAGGTATTTGGAAGAGATACATTTAAGGGTTTCTGATTCAACATTTATCCCTCTAGCCAGGTGCTCATGTAAGTCAAAATTGAAGAAAGTTACAATGAATATGAAACATCTGTTCAATTAATAAAAGTCTCCTTGAGGTATTCGTCTCTGACAAGCGTTTATAGTTCTATTAATTTTTAGAGACCCCCTACATTTTCTGAGAGACCCCAAGGCCCTTTTAATAGCTCAAATACTACACTTAAAGACATTTAAATGTATCATCATTTACTCATCACCATGTTGTTCCAAACCCACATGGCTTTCTTTTGTTAGGCAGAATGTAAGCAATCATTTACTTCATTATATGGAAAGAAAAGATTCAATGGATATATATTGAAAGAAAATGGTGACTCCTTTTTGTCATCCACCCTTAAAGGGGACACTATATCGGGAAAAAACATTTACACTTAAAATGTTAATGTATATGTAAGTCAGGCATATGATGTATAATTGAAAGCTTAGAATGTGAACTGTTCAGAGATGAACATCACTTCTGCATTTATGTTACATAAAATAACAATATAAGCCCTCAAAACATTTGCATTGAAAATTAGTGCCGCCCGCCCCGCCCACACACACTTAGTCATATGGGTGTGGGACAACAAGAGGGTAAGTAAATAATGACATAACTAAACATTTTAACCGATGTCATCACATTAAACTCATTCTAAACAAAAAGTAACACTTTACAATACGGTTGTATTCATGTTAACTGCATTAGTTAACATTAATTAACAAAGAACAATCATTTTAACAGCACTTATTAATCTTGGTTAATTTCAACAATAACTTTCCATTTGTTAACAGACAATGAATTTTCACATGTAAAGATTCTCTGATTGATATACATATTGTTACACTCCATATATATATATATATATTGCACAATCTCTGGGGCTCCAAAAATACATAAAGTTGATCTCAACAGAACATGAGAGTTAAAGAGACTCTTCATTGTTCTTTATTAACTCGCTGTGTGCTGTACACTGTATATTGTGACTATCGATTAAGCCATTTTCTCTTGCTGCATAGTTAGGCTCCAGTGGGCACTAATGTGCTATTATGTTGTACATTTTATGCATGGGGACAGAAGAGGTGTAAGCTATAATCAGGGGAAGGGGCATCTGCAGTAACCCTGACTTTACCTCCCTCACACACAGCAATTTACTGCCCTCAGAGAACACAACGGACAGGCCAGAGCGCTTCAATGACACATAAAACACCCCTAAACCATTACATATCCATATGTTTGTACATTACTCAGAAAGAAGCACACTTTATGGCACACTGTAGTGCTGTATCTGTGGAAATGAGGCTTGTACATTTAATATTTAATGCCTGTTGGATTTGTGCTGAATAGGTTGATGTAACATGCATTTACAGCTTGGTTAAACTGCCAAATTGTCAGATTTCTTCTTACATGGTAATGCCAGGAGATTCAGCTGAAGTGAAGGAAATTTTAAGAGGCCTTATAAAGCTTTTTGTTTTTTTTTTCTTAGTTGAGGTTATATAATACAGTGGTTCTCATTTGGTGGGCCACATGTATGTTCTTATAGGGTCAGAGACAAACGGGAAAAATATCCTAATTGTGAATAATAACGCAACAAACTATACAGTGCACTGTTAGGACAGCAAAATAATTATAGCCTGGGGTAGATTAGGTTAGGGTAAGCCATACATTTATCATGCATTTCATTTAACTTTGATAAAGGGTCATTCCATGTCAACTCAAGCAGATGTTTTTAGGAAAAGAAACACATGAATGGTGATGAAAGCCAAAGTATTTAATGCTATGGATCAATATTTACCAAGTAGTCCACTATTTTGAAGAGGTGCATCAAAAAGACAATTTTTGATGATTTGAAGCAAAACTAGTGTCATACAAATTGATCAGTTTACACATGTAGTCACATTGAGAGCCCTATATCTCTGGGGTTTAACCATATAGGGCATACAAAATTAAGATACAAGAATGAAAGTTTATTCTGAACCAGAATGTAAAAGTATATTAAGATATCTTTAATACTTCTGGAGTTATTCGCATTCAAACTTTGGAAAAACAACACAAAAATGAGCTTTTTCCCATTTTTGGACCGTCACCATTGGCGTCTAATACAATAAGAGCTGCTGAAGTCAACTGATTTTAGTAATATATCTATCAATCTCTGTTCAAAAATAAAATCACGATGCTGACACCTTTCTAAGGTTATTTTTTTGACCTGTAGTTTTTCTCCAAAATCACAGGCGAAAATGGCTATTTTGACAATTAGTAAATATTCATCCATTGCATTTAATATTTGAGCTTTCATCATCATTTATGTGTATCTTCCTTAAAAAAAAAAGTATTAAAACCTGACATGTCAGCTAGGAAAGTTTCTGTAATTTGGTCGATTTGAAATGGAATAACCCATCAGTTTTGTGTTGCCTGATGACGTCCCATTTAAAATCATGCTGAGAATCACTGCTGTAATAGATTCACGTCATCTCCGACGTTAATATTACTGCTTTTGATGTGCCAAAGCTTGCCCTGATACCACAATTTTGGTGGCACAAAGCCTTAATAAGAAATCAGAATTCCAGATATGCTCTTTAACATATACAATTTTGCTATTAGGCTTTTAACGTTCTCTCCCATTTTCCTCATATTTTTGTATGACACTAATTGACTTAACATTATTGACTTCCAGCGTGAACACCAGCACAGTGTGAGACTCACTTTGGAGTTTTGATGGATTCTTTATGGGATACTTATCAGTGGCACAATTATCCTGACAGATTTGAGGATCGCATTACCCCCCTCCCTTATTATTTTGCTGACTGATACGTTAGGTTTCTGTCGACCGATAGATAGCGATGAGGAGACAGACAGACCTCCGAGAGGAGAGCTCATAGATGCTTATCAGTTAATGAAGTGTCTGTACTGGGTTGGGCATTTCTTTCAGAGTCTTTGACGGTCATCTGTGCCACCAGTGACTGGCATGCAGCTCTGGCGATATTAAAGTGCTGAGGCTCCATCAGTTTATGGAGATTGAATCTCATGATTTGGCAGTAGAAAGAAGAGGTGGAAGACTGTCCCATAGTGCTTCAAGCGGCTGGTCTAATCAATGGAAATGTGCCGGATGTTTGGACGCGAGCAGCAAGAGTTCCAAGAGTAAAAATTCATGCACAAATATTTCAGTAGTTTGAGAGTGCAGGAAGACCGACACATTTGCGTCATTCATGGGAGTGGGCGGTCGCTTCCGGTCTTATTTTGTGGGCTTTGTTGGCCGTGGTTCCCCGATTGGTGGCTCATTCTCAGATGGATCATGGGTAATGTAGTTGTGCAACAGGAATTCCGCAATTAATGATGATTTTTAAATCAACTCTGTTAGCTTCAACGGTAGCATATACCAACATTGAACAACCTTGTAGCTCATAGTAGGCCTGTCTTTAAAGGTTTATAAGTTAGCGTTGAAAATCAATTAGTTAGGATAAATGAATGGGATATTTACTTCCACAACCAGACTGTAGTGCTCTATTGTGAAACAGATAGTTCCTGGATTCTGATTGGTCAACACAGCTTTCTAGTTTGCAATTAGAGCGTTGCTAAGCTGTTGATTTTTGAATAGATTTAAGCATTTTTATCACTTATTGTTAGTATTGATTGAAATAAATGAATACTTTAAAACGTTTTAACACTAGAGGAGCTAAAACAAGAATGACTTTTATTCACTTTCACACAAATCACGAGTGAAAAGGCAGATTATCAGTTCATAAACACTTACTTTTCACCTTGTTCCTCACACAATGTTATCTTATGACATCTAAACACTTTAACAATAGTGCATGAGTCATTTCAACATTTGCATGACATAAATCAACTATATTTACAAGCGTGTTCATGTGCAATCAAATTGCTCCGTAGCTCAAATGATGAAGCATTGCACTTGTGATGTAAAGGAGCGGGAAATGAGTCAACACATGAGCCCAAAGTGTCATAGAAGCACCACAAAATGACATTAATTGTGTTTTTCATCTCACATTTGCTTTTTCTGACACTATCGGTTAGGTTTAGGTTTTAGATTTAGGTTTTAGGCTTGGGGTAGGGAGGTTTGTTGGATTTGTTTATTTAAAACTCGATAAAGCATTAGCCTTTAAAACCTTACCTTGCTTATAGCGCCACACAGTGGACATTTCACCTCAGAACTACTGCCATGCATGTAAGAAACCATGGATATAATGTTGCACAAATGTCAGGAGATCAGGCTGTACGCAGCTCACTAAGCACAGAGCATATATTTATTTTTTGGCGCACGGGAAACAAAGGCTAACTCTTACGCACTGAGAATGTTGCACAGACAACATTACGGTTGGATGAAATCATCAGATAAAGAAAAAGCAGGGCCGTATCTCTCTGCCCGGGGAAGAGCGAGACAGCAGGCAGAGGTCCACAGAGAGTTTAATCATATATCTGTAACACCACTATTTTTGTTGAGGGATGTAACGACATTGTTCTGCTTTCATTCTGCAGTGATAACTGGAATGAGCTGCCTTCCTACATTTTTAAAGACAATCTGACAGCTAGAATTTCCTCCAATCGATTTCTGTTTGAGGACACGCAGAGTTATAAAGGATGGATGTGGCAGTGCGTTCTGACAGACAGACAAATTAAAAGCCTGTCCAAGTCCATTTTGAAGAAAATTTGGTTGGGTCGTCACCGCACAAGACTGTACATTTTACAGAAGTACCATCTGAGAACATGGTACGAGATTTATGCATAAGATAAATAAATAAAGTAAAAACACGAGTGTGTGTGTGTGTGTGCTGCATTATGTGTTATGACTCAGCCAGGAAGCAATAAGTGTGATGCTGCCTCCTACATGAGTATCTTTTGCCTAGAAATACTCAATTTGTTTGCTTATTTACTTATCAAGTGCAATCCTCCCGTTGCTTACAAAGCTTTTAGGACAAAAACAAACACTGTAGCCAAGTGCCGCCAGAGTCTGACGAAATGCAAACCAGCGGAGGATAAACATCCACGGGGCAGAGAAAACCACACCAATGAATTCCCTGAATTCTTAATGCGAACATGGCAACATCCCATAATTCCATGTGACAAGGCTGCATAAAACATGGATGAAAAGAGCAGGAATTTTCATGGTCCTCTCAAGGCTTCATGTTGTGATACATGTACTTATCATCTGTTGTGAAAGGGGACAACAACCTTGAAGGTGGCACTTGTTCATCCATGAATGCGTCATGTATCGGTTTGTATGTGTGCGTTTATGCTTCACCAAAAACTGACTACATGTGTTAAATAAGAATTACAAGAAAGTGAAAAATTGGTTGCTGAAGCATATTGAAGGTTTGCTGCTTTAGTACAGGAAGAATCACAGACGTCAAGTCTCTATGAAAACGCAAGCAGTAACGAGTATAGTGTCAACAAATAGGATGTTTTCAACTTACAAACGACTTTGTTTGGAGTGAAAGTCATACGTTTTTTCATACAAAACATCTTCCCTCATCTCCTTCTAAACCCTGGGGTTAACATATGTCAAAAGCTCACACACACACGTTCAAAATACAGATAATTCTCTTTCTTCCGTGCTACGCCACAGGTATATTTTTGGGATGTTTAGGATGTGGTAAATGATTCTTTGGTTTAGCTTGGCCTCAAAATATGTTTTCTATAACATGGAACAAAGGAGATATCTGCATTTACAATGACACAAGGGAAGTGTATATGTGTGTGTATATATATATATATATACATACACACAATGTACATACACACACACAATATATATATATATATATATATGTGTGTGTGTGTGTGTGTGTGTGTGTGTGTGTATATATATATATATATATATATATATATATATATATATATATATATATATATATATATATATATATATATATATATATATATATATATATATATATACATATATACACACACAAACACACACACACATATATATATATATATATATATATACACACACACACACACACACACATATTATATATGTGTGTGTTTATATATATATGTATATATATGTGTGTATGTATGCATGTATATATGTATATATACAACGGTCACCACCATTGTGCCCTTGGAGCAAGGCACTTAACTCCAGGTTGCTCCGGGGGGATTGTCCCTGTAATAAGGACTCTGTAAGTATACACACACACACACTATATATATATACACACACACTATATATATATATTAGTGTGTATATATATATATAGTGTATGTATATATATATATATATATGTATATATATATATATATATATATATATATGTATATATGTATGTATACATGTGTGTATATATATATGTATACATGTGTGTGTGTATATATATATATATATATATATATATATATATATATATATATATATATATATATATATATATATATATATATATACACACACACACACACACACACATACACACACACTATATATATGTGTGTGTTTATATATATATGTGTATATATGTGTATGTATGCATGTATATATGTATATATACAAGGGGATTGTCAATTGTAAAATGTAAATGTAAATGTATGTATTATATATATATACACACACACTATATATACACACTATATATAAACACACACACATATATATATAGTGTGTGTGTGTGTGTATATATATATATATATATATATATATATACACACACACACACACACACACACTATATATATGTGTGAGTTTATATATATATATGTGTATGTATGCATGTATATATACAAGGGGATTGTCAATTGTATAATGTAAAATGTAAATGTGTGTATGCATTATATATATATATATATATATATATATATATATATATATATATATAACATTTTCCATCGGTATTACAGGTGGGTGATATATACAAAATCTTATTTCATTATATGTGTAATTTTATTTCATGATAACAATATGCATCATACACACAAAAAAACACAATACAAATTTGATGATATATTCATTAACCTGTGGTGTCCAGTCTCAGTTTGGTTCCCCTCAGTGAAACATTAGCATCGCCAGCACCATGGAGAGCACCCCAATATCTGGAGTAGGCCACTTGGAATGGTGCTGGATGGGAGATACTACCCGCTTGAGGTGATCAGGACCATGGATAGTTCCACTCACACAGGTGTGCAGCATCAGGTAGTAATCAGCAACTCACATTTAAACCAGAACAGAGATGCCTCAGTGTGTGTGAAACTGAGAGCCTGAGCAGTTTGAGGAAGTTGCCTAGACTGACCCACCAACGGAGAAAGGAATCTACCCCACACCAAAGTAGTGAGTGACTTACCGAATATCTCACTGTTGTCTCCTCTCCCTCTTTCCTCATTAGGATGAGGTCCAGTGAACACCACGCAGAGAGACAATGATGAAGACGACAAGTTTTAGTTCCACCCCCTTTCCTCTTCCACACAAAAATAAAACTTTAGTTGATTTCACTGCATTCCTGTCTCCTGGTGTTTTGTTCTTGTAAACTGTGCTGAATCACAACCTTTTGCTAAACAGGCAGCCGCAAATCATATTGTCATTTGGATAATCCAGTCAGAATCATTTTCTCTTTATTCGGAACTTGACAAACATATTAAAGAGTTTGATTTTAAATCAGCCTAACCTTAATGATAAATTTCACATTATGCCACATTTCAATCTGATGTTGACTAGTACAACATTATTATAAACTTTCCTCAAGAAACTCGACTTTTCAAAGCAATGCAACAAAGTAGATAATGCATTAGGCTCTTATGATGATTTAAGTAATCTTTGTAGAAAATATATGAATATCTACAGGCAAACAAGGCCGGTTTGTTTCCAAATATCTAACATGATTCAAATAAGATTGATGAACTACAGAGAACAAAATGCTGTCGCTAGCATCCGAAGGCGGAGACGCTATCGGTGGCTGAAAAGCACCATAATGTGCATGTATATCCCTATAAAGAGGTCTGTGTGTTCCTGAAGGAGGCTGGTGATTTTAAGGTACATAACAGAATTTCTTATAAAGCTGTCGGAAAATTTCTTCATTGCTCGGATGTAGAGAAGCGCTCATTTGTTGACATTTTTCTTCCAATTTTCCGGCGTTACGACACGGAATAAATTTGTCCGAACTTTCGTACATCAGAGCGTCCTGGCCTCTACAAACTGCCACCGTTAATCTTATGGCTCGGTTTACACATACCTTCAATATGGAAATGTAAAGATAATGATATAACTTCTTATTAAGGGAAATTGCCAGAGCTAATTTACCGGTGTGTACACATGACCTCAAACCTGAAAATTGCAATACATTTGGGGTCGGGCCGTGATGATGCACGCCCGGCCCCCTAATCAGGCTAATCAAACCCACGAGAGGTCAATGACTTTCAATGACTTTCAAGGACTTTATGCCTCATTTTATAGTGTATAATTTACACGAGGTCAGTAGAAGTTGTTTTAACCACTCAATGATTTAACATAATATATATACGATTGAAAATGTACATTTGTCTTGTTTACATTCTGAATTCAGGACACTAATGCGCTAACTGTCATGTGTGTGGGAAGACAGGACTCAAAAGCAGAGGAATACAGTCAATAGGATTTATTGATGAAACAAAATGTCAATAAATGAAAGGCGCTTCCAGCGCCAGTCGCAGAAGGCTGATCTAACCAGCCGCTGGCAATGAGGAAGTGACTGATCGATGTTTCCAAAGCTGGCAGCTGAACCTACAGATACACCGCTAACACCAGGGTCACATTAACACCACAATACACCACAGTAGATAATAATCCAACATCGGACGTGACACGTGCAGGGGTTTAAATAAGAGAAACTAACAAGGGGCAGATGCCGCTCGCAGCTGATGGTAGTAACGATCAGCGTTCCAATGAACACAATCAGGGGTCCAAAAGAAATGCTGATTCAGCAAGCCAGCGACACCTGAAAACACGAGGACAAAATGTAAACGCGCTTTGACAATGGAGAACATACAAGGAACGATGATGCCACTGTCTTCCACAGGCGTAACACAACCTGGCAAGGTGCCATGACTGTGACAACACCGGTGGTGTTGTGACCGGACCGGAGGTGTTGTCACAGTCATGGCACCTTGCCAGGTCGCTGCAGATTAATCTCCTCTGATGCATGTACATACACTTTTGGACATTTCTAATAGACAACCTATATAAACTATTCTCATACATTGTATTATCCTTTGTCATTTTACCGCGTGTTTCAGGTTTTTCCACTTTTCGACTGTTTCATCTGTGTGTATTTTACCTGTTGCTGCCGGCACCTAGCTCGAGTCTTTGTTTGTAGCCTGCTAGCTTTTTTTAGCATTGCTTATCTCTGTTTTCAGCCTTTAATCCTTAACATCTGCCATTTTTCAGCACACATCAGCCCCCCCCCCCCCCATTATTCTTTTATTGCGATTAAACTGCATGCATTTTTCAGCAAGCACCTGTTATTCTCCTCTGTGTTACACGGATTATTGCATCGATCTCAAAGCACTGCTTATCAAGAACAACCAACAACAACAAACATTTGCCGTAAGTCATGGTATCTGCTCATGTAATTTCTTCCTGCATTGCATGTCACATGTTTACTATAGCTTCTTCCATCAGCAGTGAGGGATTCACATGTGATAAATAAAAGGAATTAGTCAGGCTGATGGAGAAGGTTAATGAGTTAGGACACACATCCGAATGCTTGTGGAGGTCAGTGAGAAAGAGAAGCCGTAGATACTGTTTCGGATGCACGCAGCACAGAGAGCAACAAAAACGCTTTGGTTCCAGCTCTAGAGCCCCCATAGCAGGGCATCTGGGTGACGTCTCAGTGGCATACTTGCTCATCAAAACGACACCACTCTCCCGTTTCTGTTAGGGTTTCCAATCTATTCTCCCCACTCAGTGATGTACCCACTGAGAATCATGTTGAAAGGAACGTGGAAATAAAAAGACTCCAACCACTATTGTTAAATGCATTTCAGGTGCCAGAGCATCTGACATCAGATCAAATTTACAAGTGCTTTTTGCAATTCTGCTTGCTTCAGCCTTAAGGAACTACAAGCCCATCTGATGTAGCCAGAATCAATCACAGTTATTCAGATCACCAACTTGGCTTCCTATTAGCATAAAGAAAAATACTTAATTTAATTTACATAATAGAGCTGGATTATAAACGAGTTTGCTTTCATATGCAGTGCTACTGATTTATTCTGTGTGATCCATCAACAGATTTATTCAATGAGAACCGAGTACAAAGCTACTGTACCTACTAAAACAAAATGCTTCACACCTTTCAATAAACACTGTAGAAGGTGATGTTGTGTATTCAAGTGAGTTCCACACTCAATCACTTCAGGAGATAATGGCATGGACTGAATACCAGCATTAATTAATGTGAGAACTAGTTGAATCATATAAGTGGGAATTCAATTTATCAGCAAGAAGCATTCATTAGGCAGTGAAACATCTGCGCTCTTCACTGAATTCTACTGATATTGTGCGTGTTTCCATATATATTATTCATGGGTCTCATTCGATGACAAAAGATGATAGCTAGTGGTTCCCATGCAGAACCTCAAAACGAATATTCTTTCATCATATACCCCCTCATGTTGTTCCAAACCCATATGATGACATTTGTTCTTCTGTGGAACACAAAAAGAGATGTTAGGCAGATTGTTAGCCTCAGTCACCATTCGACTCCATTGCATGTTTCCCATTCATTCATTCAATGGAAGTAAATGGTGACTGAGACTAACATTCTGCCTAACAACTATATGGGACTTAAGGTGAAAATGATCGTAATACACCTGCCACTGTCTAATATATCATTTATGTTAATTAAAAAAACTACAAGAAAATGAGAAAACATGCACGGCTAAAACTATTAATGTGTTATAATTATACAGTGAAGACCAGTAATTTAACTAGTTTTACGGTACGTTACATTTAAATGTGTTTTTTGATTTCTGTATTTTTAATTGAATGCATAATACTGCTGTTAAATACTTCTTAATAATTAGCATATATGTTCTATTGTTTTTTATTTGATCTATTGTCTGTGTGTGTGAGTGTGTCTGTGTGTACACTTTTGTCTGTGTGTGTGTGTGAATGTGTGTGTACACGTGTGTGAATGTGTGAGTCTGTGTGTGACTGTGTACACGTGTGTGAGTCTGTATATGTACATGTGTGTGAGTGTGTGTCTGTGTGAGTGAGTCTGTGTGTGTGTGTGTGAGTGAGTGTGTCTGTGTGTGTACACGTGTGTGAGTGTGTTTGTTTGTGTTTCTGTGAGTGTGTGCGCACATGTCTGTGTTTGTTTGTGTGTCTGTGAGTGTGTGCGAGTCTGTGTGTGTGGAGTCGTTCTCTCAATATATCTACACTGTTCAAAATGTTTCCTACATGCACTGCTTTTGAGAATGTTCTCATATCAACATCTGGGCAGAGATAGATGGGTAAATACTGTATATAAAAAGAAGAGATTGATTAAAACAGATCGAAATATAAAAAGGGGAATCCATTTTACCCTACAGCTTTTAAAATTCAAACACCACCTTCTTCCACTAATCTTGTCCACTGCAAAGAGGAAGGCAAAAAATAAAACTCATAAACCGCTGGCTGCAAGAAAGCAGGATTGCAGAGTAAAGAATATTAAAATCCCAGAAGTGCCTTTTTCTTTTGTTGAGTTGAGGGGATTGAAACCTGACAAACTCATTTAGCTTAATCCTCACATTTGGAGCCTCAAGAGAGCAAAACTCCCGCACACACACGGGGCAGAGCAGTGCACACGACACACTCAAAAACTGACTGAATCAACATGACCTCCTTAGACGAGTGTTTGCTTCCCTCCACGTAGCCCATTTTTATGTTTATGTGGGTGTGAATGCATTTTGTGTGTGTAAACAGTACCACCACCATCCAGTGAAATACTGTATAACTCCATTTATCTATTTTAGTTTTACTGGTCAACAACATGACACTTTGTCCATCAAAAGGACATGACAAATGCAACAGACACAAAACAATGACAACTAGTAAAATGAGTGAGAAATTTTAAAATAGCCTCAGTAGTGATGCACAGAAATGAAAACTTTTAAACACATTTTTCCTAAAAAAAACAATAATTATTGTCAAATCTACTGGATATTTCTCCTTTTCCAGCATAATGAATGAGTGCGAGCTCTTCAGCAAGACACTTGCATCATTTCACATATGATCCCGCGGCTTTATCGATGTAATAGCAGATTCTGTTCAGATTATCGTTCAGTGCATCCCAAGACTCAAGTCAACTTACCTGAAGTAAAATTTCAGGTCTGAGGTGATGTGAGGATGCAGAGTCACACACTGACAGAGACGCATTCCCATTGGCTACGTGTATTACGTCATTTCTATCCATTCCCGAAAGTCAACAATGCAAGTTACGCAACCACAGACGCAATAGATCCGAGTACATTTATGTGCGTAACTCGCATATCTTTCGTAGGCTGTTCAGTGGATAAAAGATCAAATATATATATCCTCTTTGTTCACATAAATGTAAAGACTGGAATTCACTCCCCGGACATAGTCCCCCCGCCCTCCATTCCCAGCACTGACTACGTTTTCCGATTCAGAGTTAAACATTTTATATTAAACTTCTGGGACTTAAAAACAAAAATGTATAAGTGGTGTTAATGTCTGGAGACAGTACAATAAAATAAATAAAAGCTGAAAAAATAGCTTAATTAGCTTGGAATTATGATTTATTATTGTATCAGCAAATAAGCACTCACACAATTTTGCTTAAAATTAGTAATATATGAAACACTTTTGTTCACCACAGTAACCATAAGAAAACCTCTTGATAACCATGACACACAAATTCATGACAGTTGCTGGAATTTTGGCCCATTCCTCCAGGTCATTGGGGTCATTGTCCATTTGTAAGACCCATTTGTGACCTTTAACTTCCTGGCTGATGTCTTGAGATGTTGCTTCAATATATGCACATAATTTTCCTTCCTCATGATGTCATCTATTTAGTGAAGTGCACCAGTCCCTCCTGCAGCAAACACCCCCACAACATGATGCTGCCACCCCCATGCTTCACAGTTGGGATGGCGTTCTTCACCCTTTTTTGTTCAAACATAACGATGATTATTATGGCCAAACAGTTCAATATTTGTTTCATCAGACCAGAGGGCATTTCTCCAAAAGTACAATCTTTATCACAATGTGCACTTGCAAACTGTAGTCTGGCTTTTTTATGGTGGGTTTGGAGCAGCGGCTTCTTCCTTGCTGAGCAGCCTTTCAGGTGATGTCCATATAGGACTCGTTTTGCTGTGGATCTAGATACTCGTCTACCGGTTTCCTCCAGCATCTTCACAAGGTCCTTTGCTGTTGTTCTGGGATTGATTTGCACTTTTGGCATCACACTGCGTTCATCTCTAGGAGTCAGAATGCGTCTCCTTCCTGAGCGGTATGATGTCTGTGTGGTCACATGATGGCGTCTCCTTCCTGAGCGGTATGATGTCTGTGTGGTCACATGATGGCGTCTCCTTCCTGAGCGGTGTGATGGCTGTGTGGTCACATGATGGCGTCTCCTTCCTGAGCGGTATGATGACTGTGTGGTCACATGATGGCGTTTCCTTCCTGAGCGGTGTGATGGCTGAGTGATCACATGATGTTTATACTTGCATACTATTGTTTGTACAGGTGAACGTGGCACCTTCAGGCATTTGGAAATTGCTCCTAAGGATGAACCAGAGTTGTGGAGGTCCACAATTATGTTCTGAGGTCTCGGCTGATTTCTATTGATTTCCCCATGATGTCAAGCAAAGAGACACTGAGTTTGAAGGTAGTTCTTAAAATACATCCAAAGGTACACCTCCAATTGACTCCAATTAGCCAGTCAGAAGCTAATTAGCTAATTGACTATAAACTTGACATAATTTTCTGGAATTTTCCAAGCTGCTTAAAGGCACAGTTAACTTAGTGTATGTAAACCTCTGATCCACTGGAATTGTGATATAGTCAATTAAAAGTGACACAATCGGTCTGTAAATAATTGTGGGAAAAATGACTCACGTCATGCACAAAGCAGATGTCCCAAACGATTTGCCACACAATAGTTTACAAATATCAATTCATTTTCTCAGGGTCACTCATTTTGACCTGAACAAAATGTGCCTTTTTTTTATAGAAATGTCAACATATCTGAAATTTTTAAAAACTTCACTTTCTTATTTAGGCTACTTGATTTGTAACCATTTTATTTTTAATAAAAGCATTATTACATTGTTTTATTTCACATTAAGCATGAATATGGTCCAAATTGCTGAGATACTCCCTCACACGGCGGGAACTTCATTAACCGCCTCTTATAATAAACCTAATTATCATCTAGGTGTTTACCACATATATCAGCGAAATGATAGAAGATGGTGAATTTAACCGAGTGACGCGGTTCTTCATTAGCAGGCGTATAATGCTACATCCACATCTCCTCAAGGCAATGTCCCATGCTAAGGTTGTATTTGCAATTAGCCTTGATCCCATTGGGAACTACAGCAGCGTAGGCCTCAATGACATTCACCATGGCAATGAGCTGTCCTTTATGCCTGGGTTAATTAGGCCCTGGACCGGCTGACTTCCCCATGAACTCTGAAATATCGTATATATGAAGACTGGAGCTGTATATGGGACGTGTCATAGGAACGGTATTGACAAGAGAAAGACTTTGAGAATACAATCTTTAATATTCACACAACCTGTTGAATTTGTTAAGTTGTTCGCTTAAGGTTGATTTATATTTCTGCGTCAAACCTAAGCCACGGGTTATGCATTGTTTTACTGGAAGTGTGTCAAAACTATTTGAATTTTTTTTTTAATATAACTATTCTAGTTATTGTTTCCATAATGCATATATACAATATATGGCAGCTAACTAATAACACCAATTGACATTTTAAAAACATGTCCACGCACGAAAGCCAGAACTTGAAACGACACAAAGCTCAAGCAAGCCTAATTTTAACTACAGCGTGGCTGTCTTGTGAAATTAACATCAAAATCATAATTTTCCAGATGAATCTACCAAGGAGGTCTATAATACTTGGAAAACTCTAATAATATTTGCGATTTAAATGTTGCTAGTAATAAATTTAGTTTGGTCAGGGTACATGGTTATGCTGCCTTCCATTCAAGTGTGATGTGGGATATTCCTACTTGATTCCCCGATATTCAGAACCGCAGCGCTCACATTAGCTTAGCAGGGGTTTGACTCTCATTAGAGATGTCTCCTAGCAACCCAACTGATAAACAATGCTGCAGTGCTATGTCTCTTAGCAACCCAACTGATAAACAATGCTGCAGCGCTATGTCTCCTAGCAACCCAAATGATAAACAATGCTGCAGTGCTATGTCTCCTAGCAAACCAAATGATAAACAATGCTGCAGTGCTATGTCTCCTAGCAACCCAACTGATAAACAATGCTGCAGCGCTATGTCTCCTAGCAACCCAAATGATAAACAATGCTGCAGTGCTATGTCTCCTAGCAACCCAACTGATAAACAATGCTGCAGCGCTATGTCTCCTAGCAAACCAAATGATAAACAATGCTGCAGCGCTACGTCTCCTAGCAACCCAACTGATAAACAATGCTGCAGCGCTATGTCTCCTAGCAAACCAAATGATAAACAATGCTGCAGCGCTATGTCTCCTAGCAACCCAACTGATAAACAATGCTGCAGCGCTATGTTTCCTAGCAACCCAACTGATAAACAATGCTGCAGCGCTATGTCTCCTAGCAACCCAACTGATAAACAATGCTGCAGCGCTATGTCTCCTAGCAACCCAACTGATAAACAATGCTGCAGCGCTATGTCTCCTAGCAACCCAACTGATAAACAATGCTGCAGCGCTATGTCTCCTAGCAACCCAAATGATAAACAATGCTGCAGCGCTATGTCTCCTAGCAACCCAACTGATAAACAATGCTGCAGCGCTATGTCTCCTAGCAACCCAACTGATAAACAATGCTGCAGCGCTATGTCTCCTAGCAACCCAACTGATAAACAATGCTCCAGCACCATGTCTCCTAGCAACCCAACCCGATCTACCCCGTCTACAGGCCTGACTTGTAACTGACTTTGGGGCTGATCAGTGGCGGACTGGCCATCTGGAGAACTGAGCGGGCCGGTGGGTCGGCCGCGATAAGCAAAAATGAACACCGCGTTATGCAGATCGGACCACAAAGCCAATAGCTTTGCTGTTTGTGAATGTTCTTTGGAACTACGGTTTCAGGAAGCACTAAATCATTGAACTATGTTGGTAACAATGGAAATTACGACCATAGTTGTCTGACGATGCTTTTGGTAAATGCCTGACTGACTTGCCACTTAAAGTGACTCCTGCTCGTCAGAACATCACATCCTCATTGATGTAAACACGATTTGCTGCTTCTAAATGTTTGAATGGATGTGGACGGCAGAGGGCAAGATTTTCTTCGACTCATGACTTCTATCGAATGAATTGGAATATAGTGCTTATTAGGAATTTCAATGGTGCTCTTTCGCTTTTAGCATTTCAATTATGCTTTTTCACTTTCAAAAGTGCCTACAGTCTCTCCAAAGGGCTCCACCATGGTGGAAGAGGAACTCCAAAAAAATAGACCCTCAAGTATTTTTTCATTGTGATAAGGCAGTGATGCCTGAGGTTACTTGCTTAAGTGTAGTGTGGACCACTAAGATGTGAAATTGAGAGATTAAAGAGATGCAGACTGAAAGAGACCAGCAGATTCCCCAATTTCCATGTCTGTAATGTGTTAGTGCTGTGTGCTTGTGATTCTAGCCAACACCATGGGGTGAATATGACACAAAAGCATATTTGAAATGCCCGTTTTTTATTTGAAGCGTGTCTCCAGGTGACTGTGTGTCTGGCTGCAGCAGTGTTGTGACGAGGCTTTCTTAGTGCTGCCCTCCAGAATTGCCTCTGGCACAAAACAATCAATCCAGTTTCCCAGGAAGTGGCCAGAATTATGATTTACTCTAAGCACAGTGAGAACAGCACGAGCCTCCGGGACCAGAAAATGTCATTGTATGACAACCAAATGGACTTAAAGAGGTGTCTATATCTGTATATTTGTGTACATCATGAATTAGTAAAAGCCATGTTCTGCGTGCCGTATATTCCCCAGACCTCTTAGATGTGCCCTGTTTTCTCAGTCAATTCTCCAGCAGCTATTAACCCCCAGCTGTTCAAATGCCATTAGATAACCATCATCTTAATAGATGTAAACAAAATCTGCCAGGCTCCGCATTTCAGGAAGGTGCAGCAATTTACAGGGCTTGGATTCAGTGGCATTCAACGACATTTGGAGTGACTCATTGCATCTGGCAAACAGTTTATCGCCTCTTTCTTGGCAACAACCTTGAACGTGTTCAATCGCACATTCAACATTTCATCATGATTAAAAGATCACGGATTTAAAAGTTCAGATGTTGCTTTAACATGCCACGAATTCAAACAATTCAAGAAAACATCTGCTAACAACGGACCATGTTTAATTTTGTGCTGACTGTGTTTTTACTACAAATACAATGGATAAGCTTTACTTACTGTAGTAAATAAATGATACATGTATTGCGAGGAAAAGCACAAAACCTTTTCAGAAAAACAAACTCCCTCCCTGTCCTCTAAGGCCATTGTCCACACTAAAGACATGTTTACACAACCAAGTTAAAGAAATGATCAGGTGGGTATTAATGCTGATTAAACCACGGGTCTGTTGAATGCTTGATTCTGATTGGTTGACGGACGTTCTAAGGTGTGCAATTATTTTTCCAGTAAACGCACAACTATGAAGTAGTTCCGGGTCTTGACCACATAACGGTTCCACGTCACTTCGCCAAATTATTTCAGTTATTTCAAAGAGCCGTGCAGGCGTCCACAACAAAATAACAATATAAACAAAGACGTTGGTTCAAGTAAATGTCAAACAATGTCTAAAATATCCAACATTTATTTCAATATTTTTTAAAGAGCCCTCATGCCATCCTAGATGTGTATGACTTTATTTCTTCGGGAAAACACATTTGAAGAAAAATAGCAGAATATCTCAGCTCAGTAGGTCCTTATAATGCAAGTGAATGGTGATCCGACCTTTGAAGCTCCAAAAATCACAGACAGTCAGAATAAGCGTCATCCATATGACTCCAGCAGTTAAATGAATGTCTTCCAAACCAAAACGATCACTTTTGGTGTGAAAAAGATCAACATTTAAGTACTTTTTAACTGTAAATCATCACATCCAGTCAGCAACAGTATGCACGTGTGATGTAACCATATTGGCATGTTCAAGCGAGATCAAACCCACACGCAACACACCCGATAGAGCGGCGCTGTTTACATCTGAGGAAGAGGAGCGCTGTACTGTAGCTTCATTGGTTTTGGATTAGATCTGTATTTGTATCTGTTTAATTTACTTCAATGGTGCATTTGCGCGTTTCATCTGCAAAATAAACATGAGATTACAACCAAACATGCCAACGTGAATATATAACACGAGACCGCATGAACTCCGCTCTCTCGTGAATGCATATACCGGAAGCGATGATTTATAGTTAAATATTGATCTTTTTCACACCAAAAGTGATCGTTTTGGTTTGGAAGACATCAATTTAACTGCTGGAGTCGTATGGATGACGACGTTGTTATCTAGTATGATTATTACTCATACTACACAACAGATCACAGACGAGGTGCACAAACTACAAGATCTTTGACCAAGAACCAACTCCGGCCAACAGCAAAACATCTTTTTCTCACATAAATTCACACGAGAAATTAGAGTGATCCAGAGGTTTATTCAGGAATGGAAGATCACAATCAACTTACTGTCCAAAAGTTGTCCGTGCACTTATTTATAAAAAACAAAACAAAAAAAAACAGAAGAGGAGAAAATATGGGAGCAACAACGTTTGGAAAGATGTGGGCAGGCTCTCAGTGTCTGTTTAGAGATGCCTGCATGTAAGGTGCTAGTCTGACATTGGGAGCAACTTGGGGTTCAGTGTCTTGCCCAAGGACACTTCGGCATGTGGAGTCATGTGGGCCGGGAATCAAACCACCAACCCTGCGATTAGAACCTGCTCTACCACCTGATCCACAGATACCCCACAACAGCACAGTGTCAAGAAGAGTGTGCAGACCATATAGCTATTTGTAAAAAATTCTAACTTGTTCGTTTATTACAATAAAACATAATCATGATAAAATTGTGGCCTTTCCATTCTTGTACATAAAGATGCATGATAAGATGTGTCCCTGCTCCGCTCACACCTACAAGATCATGTGGAGATAACATCAAGAATGGCGTGAAAATATCCCAGCATCTGTGACTGCTCAAAACTGGCTCGGATCACAACGCTGACCTGCTTGTACTTAGCGAGCATCGCCGGCCGTAACGGGCAATGATTTGGCCGCGATCCGGTGTTGTTGTCTCTCCATTTCCAGTGGAGGAAAACACCCTTCTGGTGTGAATAAGAGGCTTAAATGTAATAAAATAAATGTGTTTACAAACACAAACATATTAGTGTGGATGTGGCCTTAGTTACTTTCCTGTTCAAGGTTTAAAAGTTGCTTTGATGCGCAAGCAATTAAACTAGTCATTAATAACAACTGGTCCATTTTTCCAGTAGAGAAATCCCTAAATGTGAAGTCAACATTTAGGATACACTAGTCTTTAAGCTAACACACATGCACTAAAAGCCGCAGAACTTTATGATTTTATGAGGTCTTTAAATAAATGCACATTTACCACATTTTCCAATGCACTTGCATGAGTATCTCGTATCTCAGGGAATTCAACTCATGCAATCCAACTTAACTCTCTCGTTAACAAAAGATCATAAAGCAGCGAGCATCTAAAACAACTAAAGCAGCATTCTGCTATTCACGTTTACACTCATCCGTGTGACATGATGCGGCTTCAGAGAGCAAGTGATTTAAATCTACTCTGTGGTGGTGGTTTGTGGAGTCCACAGGGGACGAGAGTGATGAGCAGAAAAGCGCTAATCTCGGCCATGTTTCATTTCACATGTTGCTATGAATAATTCATCAGTGGATTACTCCATCACACTTGCGGCCTCTGCATCTCTCTTCTCAATAAAAACCCAGAACATCAGAGTCCCTGACTCTAAACCCCTGCAACATGCCGCCCAGTCGAACCACACGCCTCGGCTCATGGATCCGTTGCCCGTGGCTACGAAAGGCAACATAAGGCATCTAGATATCAAACTCGCCAAAGTGTGACCTTGTCTATGTGCTGGGAAAACGCGACTGAAAATGATCTGATTGGATGTGTTGAAACGCTCGACTGTATTAGTCCTAATGTAGTGTTACACACAGATTATTAGAGGACTTTGTTTAGAACTGTGTGTGCAGTCTTTTCATTGGCATGAGGCATAAGGTCTGGTCTACTTATTGCTACTTATACTGGCCAAGATATTGTAAAGCTCGCAAAAAATGCTTGCAAATGTACCACATTAACAACAGACCCAAAACAAATAGATAATGGCACGCACTGGGTGCTTTTAAACCCTCCAATAAAGGCCCCATTGACTTCCATTGTAAGCACCTCACTGAAACATTTTAACTTTAAAAGGAGGGACAACTCAAAATAATTTTTGTGGAGATCATCATTATGCCACAAATACTGTTGATTGAGATTAACTTGTATTAAACTCTGAATATTAAGAGATCGCAGAGTGAGTTGGAGCATAGACCTGGATAAGTGAATTGAAGAGGGTGCGGATCTATTGGCTGTCCTGAAGGCCAGAGTCAAAGCCTTGAATTTGATGCGGGCAGCTACAGGTAGCCGGTGGAGTGAAATCAAGAGTGGGGTGACATGAGCCCTTTATGGCTGATTAAAGACCAGGCGCAGTGCTGAATTATGCAGTGGCTTGAATTATGCCAACAGAGCATTGCAGTAGTCCAGTCTTGAAATGACTAGAGCTTGGACCAGGAGCTGTGCAGCATATTCAGGAAGAAAAGGTCTAATTTTCCTGATGTTGTAGAGTGTGAATCTGAAAGACGGGGCGGTTGATGAGATGTGGGTGGAAAGATTAAGCTGCTCATCGATCACCACTCCCAGGTTCTGAGTTGTTCTGGTTGGTGTTAGTGTTGAACCAAGATGAATAGTGAGGTTGTGGTCAACATATGGGTTGGCTGGGATCACAAGGAGTTCTGTCTTGGCACGGTTGAGCTAAAGGCGTCATTCCTTCATCCAGGCCGAAATGTCCTCGAGGAACCCACTGAACCTGGAATATTCTTTTAAGAGGATTCAGATCGATGGGATCTCAAATATTATTGTAATCTGTAATAATAAATATATATTATAAGTGATTATATAAATGTATAATAATAATAATAATAATAATAATAATAATAATACTACAATACGTCAAAATCCTGCAGATCACTGATTGGTCAGAGAGAATCGTCACTACTAGCGTCACTGGGTTTGCAACATGTGACATCAACCCACTAGTTTTAAAGTTAGCATCAGTGATAGCAGTATCATTTGTTCACGCGACTTTTGAATTGTGAAAAAAGAAATGGCTGTGCACAAAACCACACAGTGGTCAATAAACGAGGTGCAGACGTTCCTCTCGTTAGCGACGAACGAAACGAAACAGTCTTTCAGGAAGTGTCTCAGCTGTTGCCCGCACACGGCTACCACCGGACCTCCCAACAGTGCAGGGAAAAGTTAAAAACACTTAAAAGTGATGACAGAACCATCAAGGCCCACAACAGCCGGAGTGGTTCAAACAGAAGAAAGTGGAAGTGGTTGGACCAAATGGACGCTATCTAAACCGGCGAGCAATGGGAGGGAGAGTGCGCTGGACTCGGTCACGGCGTTGTTGGTGTTCACGATGAAGGATGGGACGTTTTGTTACGTTAACTCTATACTCTGCTTGAAAGCTTCACTTTATTTAGTTGAGCAGCTACTGGAAGCTTCTAAAACAACCAGACCAATTTAACTGTTACACTTGTGTGAAATCACCATCAACAACTGCTTTATGCAGCACAATGAGCTAGCAGCTAACAGCTAGCGCTCGTGCTATTGTTGTGTCGCGTTTATGATGATGTCACAGCAGTAGAGGCGGTGCAACTATGATGATCAGCCTATAATCCCGCCCACGTTGATGTGGCACTAAACTGGAGTGGAAAAGAAAGCTCAGAAAAGTAAAGCAAGTAGATTTGAGTCAAACCGTAACGTGCGGTGGAAAAGTGCTAAAAGCTATCATATGGCTTCAAGAGAATTGAAATATAATGCACAAGCCATAAGGACTACTTTAATGGTGCATTCATGTCAATTTTGTAATTTGACAGAGACAGCCATGACTAACACACAGCATCAGATTTGGATTGTTCTCGTCAGACCAAAACTCGCTCCATCTAAAAATGTCAGTATGAGGAGCCGATATCAATCCAGGTATCGGTTTGGTGCATCCCTACCCAAGACTTGCCATCATTTAGTCACCCTCGACTCATCGCTTACTTCCACTGAACACAAAAAGAAGGTGTTAGGTAAAATGACAGCCTCATTCACTCGGGTCTGTTTCCCTCTTTCTCTCAGTGACCTTGCATATATACACATCTATGATAGAATTATCCATGAAAGTACTTTGTGTTAGAAATGGACCGCTCCGTCAAGTGATTGAGCTGTGCATCAAATATGCATGACGCGAGTATGAAGCGCAAGGTTGTTTCCACCATGGGGAACTTCTGTGAACGGAAGAGGATGAAT
Organism: Moxostoma hubbsi; assembly: GCA_032164185.1. NCBI lineage: Eukaryota > Metazoa > Chordata > Actinopteri > Cypriniformes > Catostomidae > Moxostoma > Moxostoma hubbsi. Next base: position 809,433 of record JAVLUX010000019.1, read on the forward strand.
GCATAATCGTGAGCGAGATGCTCCGGTGGGCAGCAGGATCGAAGGTCTTAAACTGACAGATAAATACATTATTATGAACATGTTTGAATTTAACAGCCATGCTAGGGTTCTCAAACTCGCAATTTGTTACTGAAAGTCTTGCATTCCTCCTGTTCAATGTATGATACACGTGAGAACTTGTTTGCATACAGAGGATCCACAGCTTAAAAAAGGGGGTGAAGAAACTGCACAAACGTCAATGGTTCTTGTGTCACATGCGTCGGGCTTGAATGTACGAAACTGTGAATGAGATTTGAGTGAATAGCCACTTAAGCTTCTTGAAACTGTTGCTTTCCAAGCAACAAGCTACTAATAACTTGAAGTAAATCAACTATGGTTAAGCTAGTCTTTACCATTAGTTACTAACGAAAAGAAGCTAACGTTAAAGTTTAAGCCAGCGCTACATATGACAGAAAAAGGACGAGTATGTTTCATTGCTGCATTCACAGTACCATATCACAAAAAATGCTTCACATTGGAAAGATTAGCTCATTACTGAAAAAGCGACACTATTGTTAAAATGGTGTCACTACTTTTAGATAGTACTCCTTACAGAAACCTGAAGAAGCAATTTGGAAAATAGCGCAAAAGTTGAATGGGCAACTTTTTGTGTGGAATCCAAGTCTGGAATCACATACTGCGAAATGCCATTTTGAACAACATGAGCAAATAATAGGTTTTTACTCTCTTTGAGAGTTTTAATTAGACGACATAAGATCATCTTCAGTAGGGGTCATTTAGTTAGCGACGCTAATGTGTTGACTCGTTTTCAATAAAAATCCCTTAAGGCGCTCATTTAGCCACTTCAACCTCCCGATTGAATTATCAAGAAATTCCTCATCTGTCAAGGAACTGACTCACATCGGGCAGACGATACGTGTTGAACATGGGAGTCTCGATGCGATGTAAGACAATTGACAGGTTTTCCAGCAGATTTCGCCACATGCGTGTGACTGGAATGACAGGAGCGCCAGCTCAGCACCTTCCACAGATGTTCTTCAGATGCCTTCCATCAGTGAAGCCCCTCGGCTCGTAAAACCATCCACCACACGCTTTACGACAGGTCTGTGTGCGGGCCACAGCCATTATACTGAAAATGATCTCATTAAAACCAAATGAGATGAAAATGCAAAGAGGTTGTGGGAAACACAAATCCCTGTTTTGATATACGATGTATTCCATTCAAAACTATGAGCGGAAAGTGAGAAATATCAATGTTTTATTGCCTAATCTTTATTTTAAACGCCTGCTACTTCTGTAGATTGGATGATTATGGATGTTGAAGTCAGAAATGACAATTTCACACAGTAATGTCATTCTGATGTTTGGTAGAAAACAAAAACCTCAAAACAAACAACCTAAATAACGTTTTCCAAAGCTTTATTTTTCAATAAGTCTCAAAAGTGCTTGGCATCACGATCCCTTCTCTCTTGCAATGAATTCAAGCAACCTCAATGTGAGCAAGCTGAAAGTTTATCACGACTGTCACTAGGAGGCGAGATGAGACTGTTACAAGAAATGCTAACCATTGTAGCCTTTAACATTGTATAGAAAGCTACAAATAATATATGTTCTGCCTCATTCTATGAACAGAATCCACATATGATCAGAAAAGGATGTTGTGTAAACTCTGTGGGGTTTTGAAGTAAGTTTGCGGCAGCAGAAATAGTAAACCTTGTGTAAATTGTCATGTAAACATTTATCTTTATGCTAAGCTAAAATGCTAATTCTTGCATTTACATGCATCTTACCAGGCGCGATTATAATTAATAATGAATTCTATGAAGAAAACTCACGTTATAACCATTTTTTTTTCTCTAGTAAGACCTTTGATATTAGAGCAAAGATGAACAGCAAAAGTTTTATTCTTATAAGAATATCAAGAAGTAATCAAAAGTATTTATATAACATTACTGACCTTGAGTAATCTAGCGGAATATGTTACAAATGACAGTTTATAGCATGTATTCTGTATTCTGTAATGGAATATTTTTTTAAAAAGAACCTTCTCAAACCTATAAACACTTCACCTTTTATTTTTTCTCCCCAATTTGGAATGCCCAATTCCCAATGCACTCTCAAGTCCTCGTGGTGTTGTAGTGACTCGCCTCAATCCGGGTGGTGGAGGACGAATCTCAGTTGCCTCCATGTCTGAGACTGTCAACCCGTGCATCTTATCATGTGACTTGAGCATGTTACCGCGGAGACATAGCGTGTGTGGAGGCTTCACGCCATTCTCCACGGCATCCACATACACAACTCGCCACACGCCCCACCGAGAGCGAGAACCACATTATAGCAACCAAGAGGAGGTTACCCCATGTGACTCTACCCTTCCTAGCAACCGGGCCAATTTGGTTGCTTAGGAGACCTGACTGGAGTCACTATTTACTTCACCTTTAAACAAAGTGTGACCTCAAGAGGCACACTAGCGACTGACGCTAGGGGTTGTAGCCTTTAGCCTCCTCGTTAGAGCACCCCCCTCCCATGCTGGACACCCCGGATTGAATCCCACTCTGAGTGGGTTGAGTAGGACCGGTTACGCAATGCAATGTCGTGTCATGAAAAGGTGCGTTTACTGGTTTTTAGAACTTCAATGGTGAGAAACGATTAATCATACCATAAAATGCTATATGCTAAAAAACTGGACTGAAAAAATGCACCGATTTTCATTTATCTTCCCCTCTGCCGCTTCTGTCAAGTGTGACGTCCGTGTAATGACCTGTAACAAATAACTGATCTCTCACACATTTCACGTGAACGTGCATATTTCAGGTCCATCAGTTTGGGTGCGAGACGTTAAAATACGGTACAAATGGCATCTCAAATAGATTTCATATGCAACACAATTTTTTCCCTCAAATACGGGACGGTTGGCAAAACCTAATTATGTGGCATCGATCCGTTTAATTCCCTGCTCATTCACGGAGACTGGTGTCTGGACTTTAGACTTGTCTGCACTCGCTTAAGGACTTGTGTAGCATGAACTGACCAGCCTGATTCAGTCTTCCTGCTACAGAGGTTCCAAAAGAGCTGAGAACACGAAAACCAGTTTGATGGCCAAAGCGTGTTCGAGCACCCAAGAACCAAACCCCTGTTTGAGAGCATACACACACATCAGCGGAGTCAGCCAATTTCACATTGACTGAATTACATGGGAACGGACATGACTGCAGTCAGGCTCGAAGAACAAGGTGATTAACTCTAAAGGATAACACGGCTTACTGCACCATGTTACACACACACACATTTTTAATGACATTTCCTCTTGATCCTGACCCTGGTCGTCCCTCTTCTTCTCGGCCATGTTCCTGCCCGCTTGCCTTCATTCAGGCAGTTTAGTGTGAAATTGGTGAAATGTCATCCAAGTCTCATTCTATAGCAAAAAGTGTGATTGTGTGCGGGTCTGCGACTTGAACAGAGGGCAAACAGAATGAGCCGATGACATGCTCTCATCAGCAGCTTAAATGTTAAAACATTTGTCGGCCCAGTGGCAAGGTGATGAAAACACTTTGCTGAAAGAAAATTTGTAAATAAAAATGTAAAAATCAGTCTTTTGAAGGAATAATTCACCCAAATGGAAATTTTCAAAACTGATTTTGGACCTAATCTACAGGTCAATAAAATAATCTTTGAAAGGTGTGAGTGTGATTATTTTATGTTTACACAGAGATTGGTAGATCTATTACTAAAATCAGTTGACTTCAATACCCCTTGTTGTGTAATATGCCAATTGTACGAGTCCAAAAATGAGAAAAAACACTTTTTTTTTGTTGTTTTTCCAAAGTTGGAGTGCCTATAACTCCAGAAGTATTAAATACATCTTAATGTCCTTTTAGATTCTGGTTTAGAACAAACTTTCCTTTTTGTATCTTAATTTTTAAGGCCCTAAATGGATCAGTCCCAGAGATATGGGGCTCTCAATGTTGCTCCATGTGTAAATTTTCTGTTTTCACTGATCGAAAACCAAAACAAAGATCTGAAGTACAAATAATGTTAAAACTTCAAATGTACCTTTATTTGTTGAAATGTAAACAATAATGGGTCGACGTAGTAACTTGAAAATATATGCAACTATTTACTTTACCATGCTTGTCAGCTATTGGTAAATTTTTCATATTTAAGGTGTTAAAATATCATGTGGTGCGATTGTTCAGCCATAACATTTCATTCAAAAATCTGTTTAAAATCACTCAAAACATTTTTGAACTTCAAATGGTACCTGTGGCGGAATTCCATAATCGTTCCATATTACTGAACACAACTGAAATGCATTTTCATTACCATAATCATTCAAAATATTGATCCATGGCATTTAATACTTTGGCTTAGTCATCACTCATGTGTATCTTTCTTTTAAAAAAAAAAATAGCATTAACAAAATCAAAAACTTCAGCCAAGGAGGTTTCTGAAATTTAGTTGATTTGACATGGAACGTCAACCACTGGTCATTGTATACACAATATGTTTTTAATTTATACAAAAAAACTGTTTGGAGACATCTCGAACAACACAAGGTAAATAAATGACAGAATTCTAATTTTTATCATTCCTTTTAAACTAAGCTCTTCTAGATATACTAACGCTGCCTTTAAGCAGTGTCTATGCTGAGTCAGATTTTTCTTGTGTAATATTTTTCATCTCTAGGCAACACCTTGCAGAAGAGGATCCATCTGCACATATATTTCCTTTCAGCATACAAGTGCCGTGATAACGGAGGAGGGGACATCTTAGCAGATTGAGATTCTGAATTCCAGTCATACCCTCTCAAGCTACGGCCAATTTATCAATTGTAACTTATTTGAAACAAGTGTTCCCGAGGCATTCTTGCTCTGTAATGAGGTTCAGACTCATTTTCAACATCAAGAGTCACAATTTAAGCTAGTGCTGCTTTGGTGCCTTCTAAGGCAACATCCTAACGGCAATGACATCTTGTAAGTGACCAATTTGAGACACCCTCCAGAGTAAGCAAATAACCCCACACCTATTGTGCCTCCCATACAAAACTCATGCAAGAATAGATTTCAATTCAGGTGACACAAGAGGAAAGTCTAATAAGCATCACAGTAACCTCGATTTTTGTCTTTTTAGAACACCCCAAATAGCCCCAAATACCTATCAGCTTTAACCTTAGGAAGTTCTCTAAAAATGTGCCATTTTTTAATAGTCTGTGAGCTTGCTTGTGTAATCCAATATTAAATCAAAATATGCAGTGCCGCAGAAAATGATCAACAAATAATCAGAAATATATGTTATCGACTATCAATGATGAAATGTTATGCATCCCCTAGATTGAGCTTCTAGTCCACTCAGAGGCCGAGATATTCAATGAGCAAATGGGGGTGGTGCAAGAACTGAAAATTAGACTGAATTTTGGGTGAACACATCTGCGATGGCTAAAGTGTGTTAGTGCGCCACCTACATTTCAGATCGACGTTTTGTGATGGAAGGTGATGGAGGAATACATTTATTTTTTTTGGCAAGTAATTCCTGCCATCTATTTGAATACATTAAAAATATCTGGAGGGAGATGTGGTGAACAAAACCAAAATGACATGTTTAGAAATTTAGGACATAAAAAATTGTTTGAATCCAGGGTGTACTGAGTGACTCCAGCCAGGACTCCTAAGCAACCAAATTGGCCTGGTTGCTAGGGAGGGTAGTCACATGCGGTTCTCGCTCTCGGTGGGGTGCATAGTGAGTTGCGTGGAGAATAGTGTGGACCCTCCCCACGCGCCATGTCTCTGAGGTAATGTGCTCAAAATGCAACATAATAAAATGCACAGACTGCAACTGAGATTCGTCCTCCACCACCCGTCACTCATCACTACGCCACCACGAGGACTTACAATGCATTGGGAATTGGGCATTCCAAGTTGGGGTGAAAAAAAAGATTGTGTGAAAAATTGTTGGTGGCAGACCAAAAATGCTTCAGAGTTTACTTTTTGGAATAGCCCACCTTATAATGTTGCCTCCATAGACTAGATTTGGAAGTAAAGCATTAGTGTTGCTTGAATTCTCAATACGACACATTGATCAAGCTCGGCACTAAGACAATCTGTAGCTTTCTTTCTCCTGAGGGCCAGTCTAAAGTGTAACTGAATAAGAGCTGTTTCTAGCAGACCTTGAGACTCGGTAATAATGGCTGTGTTCTCCACAGCATCTCCCTTAACCTGTGCTATTCACACCATTCTTTTTTCCAAATTAGTGTGACAGGTTTGTGTTCTCAAGGAGGTAAAAAGATCTACACGGGCCGAGGCGCACACAGCTGGTAATGGAGACGGATAATGAAAGGTTGATCCACTGTTAAGGTTCTTTATTACACTCTATTCTGTCTCAATAAGCTTGTCAAGACCACCACACACGTGAATGTGTTATTAAATACCACAGATGGCCAGTACTAATTAAGCCGATTTGACACACTGTCAAATATGCACTAGTTTAATAATAATTAACCATTTTGAGGAGTGTAAACTAAACCAAGTCAGTTCCACGACCTTGAGCTAAAACTCATGAGCTGGGTGAATTTACATATGACGTGTTTGTGTGTGTTTGCACATCAAACAAGTACAGCCTGGTGTGAAAAGGGACACAAATAGGTGAAAATGCAAATATGGTGTTGTTTACTTGACTTGCCACACCAACAAAAGGTGTGTGTAGTGAGTAGTATGGTTTAATTTGGCAGGAATGTTCACAAATTTATAGAAAGTGAAAAGGACAATGACAATGTTTTTTTAAAGGTAATGCAATTAAAAAATTTAGCTCAAGATGCATGTTCCTAGACATGTAATCTTTGTATTCAAATTTTACATATTACATATTTTTGAGAGCATTCGTTATTCTTGGCTACTGCTAATTTATGAAAACACAAGTTTTTATTGTTAATTTGTGTAAGTTCATAAGGCATTAACTAAATGTTAACATATACTAATAATAAATATTTAACATTAAAAGTTGCATATTTTGAAATTAACGTTAACCAAGAATAACAGTCAACTCACCGCTGCAGCAACTTGCAAGTCAGGTAACCAACTGGACCTCATCTACACACGTAACTGCTCCACTGATCATGTTCTTGTTACTCCACTGCTCACTTCTGATCACATTTTCCTTAGTTTAAACCTTAACTTGCCTCCTGGCGCAACACACAATCTTCATCAGGTCTCATTTTGGTGTAACCTACGATCAATCTCGCCCTCCCATTTCTCTATGATGTCATCCTCACTTCCCCCCTTGAACCAGTTCTCCTCACTTGATGAAATAATGCTACTCACTATCTATGCTCCACTTTAACATCTTGTAACATTTGTCCCCTCTCATCCAGGCTAGCCCACGCTACAGCTTCCAACCCCTGGCTAGCCGATGTTCTCCATGAACATCACTCTAAACTCGGAGGAGCAGAAAAGGTAAATGGCGCAAATTGACAGATCTTGCTGACCCAAGTATGCATCAGTCACTCCTCTCTTCCTTCTCTGCTAATGTCTCCACAGCAAAAACATCAGACTATCACAACAAAATTAACAATTCTTCTGATACTCGCACACTTTTCAAAACTTGTTCCTCTCTTCTTTATCCACCTCTCCCCCTCCTGCATCATTTCTAAGAGCTAATGACTTTGCCACATTTTTCATAGATACAGTAAACATTAGCGGTTAATTATCCACGCCACAAACCCACATTAACATCACACACACTCACTCTTCCTTCTTTCTCTCCCTAACCAAAGCGGACATCTCTAAACTTCTTTCCAACCATCCTATCACCTGCCCTCTTGATTGTATCCCCTCCCACCTCCAAGCTAATTCTCCTTAAATCTTACCTGCTCTCACCTACATCTCATCTCACTGGTATCTTTCCCACTGCATTTAAGCAGGCTCAGGTAACCCCAGTGCTTTAGAAACCCACCCTAAACCCTACACTTTTAGAAAACTACAGACCAGTATCCCGCCTCTCATTCATCGCTAAAAGATTTGAATGAGTCATGTTCAACCAAGTCTAATCTTTCTTACACAGAACAACCTGCTATACAGCAACCAGTCTGGCTGCAAAAGTGGGCAATCTACAGAGACTGCCCTGCTGTAAGTTACTGAAGCTCTGAGCCTGGTGAGAACAGCATCCAAATCATCCATACTCATCCTGCTGGATCTGTCTGCTGCTTTCGACACAGTAAATTACCAGATCCTCCTGTCAACCCTCAGGACAAAGGGCATCACAGGAACGGCACTCCACTGGTCTTACCTCACAGGTAGGTCTTTCAGGGTGTCTTGGAGGAGAGAGGTATGCAAGTCTCACCAACTAGCTACTGGGGTGCCTCAGGGTTCAGTGCTTGGACCGCTCTGCTTCTCCCGATACATGTCTTCTCTTGGTTCTGTCATTCAGGCACATGGATTTTCCTATCACTGCTATGCTGATGACACACAACTCAACCTCTCTTTCCAGCCTGATAATTTGATGGTAGCGGCCTGGATATCAGCCTGCCTAGCAGACATTTCGTGTTGGATGAAAGATCCCCACCTCCAACTCAACGTTGCTAAGAGCTGCTCGTGCTTCCAGCGAGCCCAGCAATTCATCACAACTTCACCATTCAGCTCGACTCGTCAAAAATTACACCATCCAGGACAACCAGAAATCTTGGAGCTGTGTTTGACAATCCAATGAACTTCACAGACCACATCGCAAGGACTGCCCGATTGTGTAGACTTTCCTTGTACGACATTAGGAAGATCAGGCCCTTCCTATCGGAGCATGATACACAACTCCTCGTCCAAGCTCTTGTTCCATCCACACTGGATTATTGCAATGCTCTTCTGGCAGGCCTTCCAGCATGTACTGACAAGCCTCTGCAATGGATCCAGAATGAAGCAGCAAGAGTGGTCTGCAACGAGCCCAAGAGACCACACGTCACGCCTCTCTTCACCAAATTGCACTGACTGCCAATGGTTGCTCGCATTAAGTTCAAGGCATTGATGCTTGCATACAGAACAACTTCAAGCTCCACACCCCACAATCTAAACTCACTACTTCAGACTTATGTTTGCTCCAGAAACCTGCATTCTGCAGGTGAACGGCACCTCGTGGCGCCATCTCATAGAGGCACAAAATCAACGTCCCAGACCTTTAACTTGACGGTTCACCACTGATGGAATGATCTGCCTGTGTCTTTACCCTCTTTCAGCTAAACACACATTTCTTGAACACCTTACTCACTCATACTAACACACTAGCTTCATGCAATACATCATAATCTTTCCTTGCTTTGTGAGACTCGTAGTACAGCACTTATTATATTGTTGCGTCTTTTGTTGGATGAATCGCTTCTATTGTTCTTTATCAAAGTCACTTTGGATAAAAGCATGTGCTAAATGAATAAATGTAAATGCTGTTATTTCGTGTTAACTCATGTTGTTAAAGCTGATGTAGCTTTTTTTGTTGTGAAAATACTAGTAAAGGCAAATAAGACATTCATAAGTTAATTTTCTCAAACCTTACACAGTGTCTTTGTGGCACTATAAAAATTCCTGTTTTTGTTTTGAGCGACCCGCTTAGACCCACCCCAACAACATTACTTATCCAATGGCATGAGTTGGATGTGGGACTATCTGACTGTTTTATCAACAACAGATGAGGGCCGTATTCAGAAAGTGGTTTTGAAAACATGTTTTATTTGTGTTACAATATGCAAGCTCAATGTAAAGTGTTACCAAAAGTTTTGATTTAATGTCTCCAAAAATGCCAAGTTGTGTAACTACAGTATATAATAAAAATAAAGCACTTCTAGTCAACGACTTAATAAGCACATACAACCTGGATTTTATGTTTTTAATTGAAACTTGGCTAGAAGACAGCTGTAGTGCAACAGTCCTTAATGAAACATCCCCTCCTAACTTTACTTTTCTGAGTGTCTGCAGAGAAGGCAGGAGAGGTGGGGGCTTAGCTGCTCTTTTTAAAGATGTCTATCAATGTAAGCAAATATCATTTGGGAATTACCTGGGTAATATCTGGGTAGTGTGTTAAAAGGTGCTCCACGCATTTTACTTATCATTATTTACAGGCCTCCAAAATACTCTCCAGCCTTTGCTGAGGACTTTACAGAACAGTTATCAACAATTACCTCAGAGTTTGACTGTTTTGCCATTGCTGGAGATTTTAACATTCACATAGATAATGCAGAAACCAATATGACAAAAGAAATCAAAACTGTTTTAAAAACATTTGATCTGACTCAGCATGTACATGGACCCACACACAATCATGGACACACTCTAGATTTACTTATCAGTAAGGGTCTAAACATTTCATCGATTGTTATTAAGGATGTAGCACTGTCTGATCATTTCTGTATTTTCTTTGATATATTGATCTCTCCTGCCATTGAAGCTAGATCTGTGTCTGTCAAGAAGAGATGCTTAAATGAGAACACTAGTGTACTATTTATGAAGGCTATATCTTTAACACCAAGAATATCTGCTGACACTGTTGATTTTCTCCTTGATTCTTTTAACTCAAAAGTTAAAAGTGTAATTGATGAAATTGCTCCTGTGAAAGTGAGGAAGAAGAGTGGCAGTCAAAAAGCACCCTGGAGAAACTCAACAGCAGTGCAAAATATGAAAAGACAATGCAGAAAAGCAGAGCGCATTTGGCGGAAGACAAAACTTGTAGTCCATTATAATATCTACAAAGACAGCATCCATGCTTTTAATATGGAACTAGGCAAAGCTAGACAGTCTTTCTTCTCGAATATTATAAACAGCAACTTAAACAACACATGCACTCTATTTGCGACTGTAGAGAGACTGACAAACCCCCCAAGCCAGATTCCCTGTGAACTGCTCTCAGACAGCAAGTGCAGTGAGTTTGCTTCTTTCTTCTCTGAGAAAATAAATAATATCAGAAAGGTGATCAGCACATCCTTGAGTTGTGCTGGGGTCAGACAAATCAAACCACAACCTGAGAAAGTGGTTACTTTGTCTGACTTCAAAGAAATTGATGGCAAAATTTTGGAAGAAACCGTACGGCACCTTAAAACATCAACCTGCGCCCTTGATGCACTTCCAACATCTTTTTTCAAAAGTGTGTTCAACTGTTTAGAAGCAGATCTCCTAGAAGTGATAAACTCCTCACTTCTCTCTGGGAGTTTTCCAAACTCCCTGAAAACTGCAGTTGTCAAGCCCCTCTTGAAAAAGAGCAATCTGGATAAGACCATATTAAGCAACTATAGACCGATCTCAAATCTTCCTTTCATAGGCAAGATCATTGAAAAAGTTGTCTTCAATCAACTGAACAAATTCTTGAACTCGAATGGATACTTTGACAATTTTCAATCTGGTTTCCGATCGCATCACAGCACAGAGACAGCACTCATAAAGATAATAAACGATATTCGCTTAAATACTGATACAGGCAAATTATCAGTACTGGTACTACTCGACCTCAGTGCTGCATTTGACACTGTCGATCACACCATACTTCTGGAAAGGCTGGAAAACTGGGTGGGGCTTTCTGGGATGGTCCTAAAATGGTTCAGATCATACTTAGAAGGGAGAGGTTATTATGTGAGTATAGGAGACCATAAGTCTGAGTGGACGCCCATGACATGCGGAGTCCCTCAAGGCTCAATTCTTGCTCCACTCCTGTTCAACCTGTATATGCTCCCAATTAGCCAAATAATGAGAAAGAACCAAATGGCTTACCACAGCTATGCAGATGACACACAGATCTACTTAGCCCTATCACCTAACGATTACAGCCCCATTGACTCCCTGTGCCAATGTATTGATGAAGTAAACAGTTGGATGTGCCAAAACTTTCTTCAGTTAAACAAAGACAAAACTGAAGTCATTGCGTTTGGAAACAAAGATGAAGTCCTCAAGGTGAATGCATACCTTGACGCTAGGGGTCAAACAACTAAAAATCAAGTCAGGAATCTTGGTGTGTCTCTAGAGTCAGACCTTAGTTTCAGTAGTCATGTCAAAGCAATAACTAAATCAGCATATTATCATCTGAAAAATATTGCAAGAATTAGATGCTTTGTTTCCAGTCAAGACCTAGAGAAACTTGTGCATGCTTTCATCACCAGCAGGGTGGATTATTGTAATGGACTCCTCACGGGCCTTCCCAAGAAGACCATAAGACAGTTGCAGCTCATACAGAACGCTGCTGCCAGAATTCTGAGCAAAACCAGAAAATATGAACATATCACACCAGTCCTCAGGTCTTTACACTGGCTCCCAGTTACATTTAGGATTGATTTTAAAGTATTATTACTGGTATATAAATCACTCAATGGGCTAGGACCTCAATATATTGCAGACATGCTCACTGAATATAAACCCAACAGATCACTCAGATCATTAGAATCACATCAGCTAGAAATACCAAGGGTTCACTCTAAGCAAGGAGAGTCTGCTTTTAGCTATTATGCCAGCCGCAGCTGGAACCAGGTTCCAGAAGAGATCAGATGTGCTCCTACAGTAGTCACATTCAAATCCAGACTCAAAACACATCTGTTTAGCTGTGCATTTACTGAATGAGCACTGTGCCACTGTGTGTCCGACTGTTTGTACTGTGTTTTATTAGATTTGTTTTTTATTCTAAACTGTTTTAATTATTCTTATTTTATTATTCTTGTTTTTTTCTTTTTAATTTCTACTATGTAAAGCACTTTGAATTACCATTGTGTATGAAATGTGCTATATAAATAAACTTGCCTTGCCTTGCCTTACAGTATAACATTTTCCATACGCTTTCATCTTAATCATCATGCTCAAGGTTTTCAAACATATCTCCAAGGTAATCATAATCATTATGATATTCTGACACATGACAATCTGTGCTAACCTCGCCATATAAGCTCAAATAATCAAATGATCGTCTCTGTAATATTTTCATTTTGTTGCCTGACATCACTCGGCCACAACAGGACTTTTATCCATTCAACTATATACTTAATTAAATTTGTTTTAATTATTATTATTGTTGTTACTGTGAGGTCAAGACATCTTGCCATTTTTTTTTTTTTACCATAAAAAAGTTCTGTCATCTTTACTCACCCTCAGGATGTCTGAGCTGCTCTCGGTTATGCAATTTATACAACTTATGCGTTGTCAAACTTTAAAAAGTGCATCATTGTACACTGAACAGAAATTAAACCCTGTTTCAAATATCACACAATATCCAAAATAACAAATCAAAATATTTTATTTTATATTATACAAATAACAAAATCTGTGTTACTGCACCATCCTGTATCGCCAACCTCAGTGTTTTTCAATCCTTTCCTGGAGTGCAACTAAAATGACATTTTGAATGTCTCCTTTATTTAAATGACCAAATCTGTTAATAGGCCTATAGCTGAACTCGAAGATTCAACATGACCAAATACCAGTAGTTCATAGCAAAATTGTCAAACAAAAAAAACATCACTTTGCAGTAAAACTTTGGTCAATTAACATGCGTGAAAATTCAATCCTAATTGTGTTAATTACTAACATGGTGAAATGATGATTCTTCCAGCTGCATTGGTTCAGAAGCAGTGTTAATCTAGTCAATGAAACATCTGTAAAAAAATAGGCTGTGTTCAAAAACATGGAAATGAACAATACATAGCTTTTAAAGATACTTTTCTGTATTGTCTCAATGCTTTACTCATTTACACTCAAAATCTCCCAGTTTGATCAATGTCAATCTCCTTCAGTTTCTATAACTGGGATCTGAATTATTCAGGCCGATCCTTCCAATATCACATGACCCGAAACTGCTCCACATTCCCATAGTGTTATCAAATTTAGAAGAGAGAGAGAAAGAGAAAAAAGACTGCCTTTACACTTTAATATATTTCACAGTTTTTGTTGATATCTGGTGCAGATCGGATCTTTTTGCGTGCATATTAACAGCAAAGACACATGACATGTTGGACTTCGTTTATTTTTTATATATATGTATTACTATAGAGCTACATATAGACAGGGTCGGGGAGAATTGGAAAACATGTAATGGGATTACGTATTTAAAATACAAAATATTAGTAACTGCATTAGTTACAATTTAATAGATGTAATCAGAGTATAGTTACATTCAAAATGTATTTTGATAACTGAAGAGATTACTTTGCATGTTATTGTCATTTGTTTCATTTAGTTGGAAAACATTTAGACATATAAATGATGTGATCTGAGGAGCGTTTCAACAGTGGTACATATATTTACATACATATACATAAATACATACATATACACACACATACACTGTTTTTCTCTCTAATTATCCAGTTATATCTCTCCCGTTATAACCAGTTATAATATATATACACTGTGTGTGTATATATGTATGTATAAACACACACACACACACACACACACACACACACGCACACACACACACACACACACACACAAATACACATACACACATGCGCACACATACACGCACACACACACACACACACGCGCACACATATACACACACGTGCACACATATATACACACACATTATAACTGGTTATAAAGGGAGAGATATAACTGGATAATTAGAGAGAAAAACAGACCAACATTTACTCTCAATGTAAATCAGATTGGATGTGAGAGTTGCGGTACACAACATGCATCACTGCATTCACAATGCTAATGCGATTGTTGCAGTTAATGAAAAGCACAAAGAGATGCAAATGTGCACTGGAGCGCTCCGATAGAGACGCAAGACAAATGGAGTGAAAGAATCAACGGGTGTAATGTTTGAGTAAGATACTGCAGAGATCACACCCTGTGTTACACGCTCCATTGGCGCTCACTGATGGACCATCGTAAAATCATCCATTTCAGGCATTATGGCAGCAATGTGCATGAGTGTATGCAGCCAACACAACCTCCTATCAAAACACAAACCCTGTGTCTCAAACAGTTCCCTATCTCCCTATGTTGTGGATCAGTATATTGATGCAGACTGTATGCAGGTTGCAGACACCTCTCGCGTTTTCCTCCGCCATATTGTCCAGGAGACATTTATAAGCTCTTTGACGGAGACACTTTCCATACAATCAGTCCCGGTGTGCCCATGTGTTCTGGTGATATGCCACATTTACATCACAGGATAAATAATTCATACCCACACAGATGGGGTGAGATTCTAAAACCTTTAATATATATAAATCAACAGCCAAATATTGGCTTGAGTTTCCCCTTTCAATTCTCTCTCTCTCATATAAACATACACGCAGCCTCTCTATTATAAGCAATATAAAACCACTCTATTAGAATATGACAGGAAGTGATGCCATTTTCATGATCTTTCATTTTATTGCCTATAATTTCAGTGACAAGGAAACAAGGCAAAGCACATTAATCCTGTACCAAAGACTACGTCTACTTCACACAAAATGAAATGTCTACTGAAATAAAAATAAATAACATTTTCTCAACCGGTGGGAATCCTGACTAATAAAACTTGTTTGTGGAGCAGACTGGGGCCTATCTATTTTTAAAATATATCATTGGATAATATTGACTTAAACTAAACTTAAAATAAAGAAATAAAAATTCAATAAACCTCAAAAAAGGAAAATCTGAAATATTAGGTTGAGACTTCAGCTAAAACCTTTCTGCATTTACCGAAAAGTTAAAACTACCCCCAGTGGCCAAATCGGTAGGTGTTGTTGGGCATTTGTGCATGTGTGTGCTCCATTTTCCTGGTGAAATGTCCACAGAGTGGCGCCAAAAGTGAGTTGTGAAGCGAGTTGTTTTTAACTGTAATACAGTAAGAGGAGAGAGTATTTTATAAACTGACCCCCAACCTAAACCCAAACCTAAACCTAACCATCAGTGGAGTAAAACTGTAGGGCCCTATATTAAGAGCACAAGCTTTAAGTGCAGCGTAGTGCTTCAAGTCATTAGCACAAAGTCAATGGGCATGGCCATGGAGTTTTGGTATTTTTGTGCAAGTATGCGGTGAGTCTAGGTGCAAGTGGGGTTGGTGAAAACGCCCGTGCAGTGTGCAAATGAGATGAGTCAAGTGCAGTTTAATTCTGGAGGTTCTTCTCTGGTTATTGCACTTTTTATAGAGGTTCAAATATTCCTATAAATCTATTAAACTCAGTGACTGTATACTATAATATCTGAATAAAAAGTGTTGAATGTGTAAACCCCAAAATAAGCCTTGTGCCATATAAAGAATAATATTCTGAGGCCTAGTCCACACCAATCTTTCTCTCCGTTTTGGCCGTCCACACTGAGACTGCGTTTAGGTCCGCAAAAACTCCAAAGTGGATACATTTGAAAACGCTGTTTTCGCATTGTAATGTGGACTGAAAACAGATGCTTTGGAAAAACGATAACGCATTAAGTCATGTGATCTATCCAATCAAAACAATCAAGATGGCGGCCCGTGTTATAGCGGCGCTGTTGTGTCTGATACTCACTTTGATAGCGTTGTTAAAAAATAAATGTCACTTTGTACAACCTTCACATTGCGTTCATTCAAAGGCGAAGGGAAGTTTACTCGGAATTTTTGTCCGGCGACGGAACACGAGGACAATCGCGCTTCAGACCGTACATGCAGCAGGGATTCCCGCATGCGCAGTGACACGATTTAAGCCTTTTCATACGTTTCAGTGCGGACGAGCAACTTCTGGAAAACGCTTGAAAATGTTAGTGTGAACGGAGAGTTTTGAAACGAAAACGCCGTTTTCAAATGTATCCGGATTAATGTAGACGTAGCCGGAGTGTTTTACAGTCAGTTTCATGTCTGTAGGTCAGAGTTTAATGGAATTAGAACATTAATACATGTCCAAGTTGGTTTAGCTTGAAAATGTTATAGGCACAGAGATTTTAATGGGTATTGTCGCGAATGTGAAACGAATGTCAAATATAAAACTTTACAGCACTTCATTTTCTGTAGTTTAACGTTTGTGTCATCTTCTGCAGCTGCAGCGTCACCCGTAGCGGCAGTAGATTCAGGGGCAGGCTTGCGAAAACACTGAAAGTGTAGTTTGAGTTTGCTTTCGTGTCATATCTCCTTTAGTGATTCACATTAGTTAATTTCAAACTTGCGGCGAGAATGACCGCCAAGCAACTGTGTTGTTGTTCTTTGGTAGATGACGTCAGATCCAGGTCACATGCCACAGAAGCTCCAATGGTCCAAAAGTCAGTGCTTCACAACACAGGCGAGGTGAATTTATTAATGAAAGTGTGAAAGTGACAAAAACGTGTCCTTACGCTTTAAGTGGATATACGGAAATCCATAGGAAAAAATATACATATTAAAAAAAAATAAAAAAAATCCCACTCTAATGTTTAGGCCACTGTTTAAGTTTAACATAAAAATGCTAGAAACATCAAATCATATAAACATCTAACTGTGTGTGTGTCATAAGGACCAGCCTTGCCACTGACAGGCCCAGGGAGGCAGTCGGTTTTTATGCAGCACCTCGCCGTGACTGGAATGTTCAAGAGTTTCCAATTCAATATTTCATCGATGCCCAGATTTAATTGGGAGGTTATAATTCACTTCCTATAGGCTTGGCCAGCCCTCATCTCCCAGCACACCAGCACATCAGTGAATTACAAGTGCCCA
This sequence comes from Moxostoma hubbsi, assembly GCA_032164185.1. NCBI lineage: Eukaryota > Metazoa > Chordata > Actinopteri > Cypriniformes > Catostomidae > Moxostoma > Moxostoma hubbsi. The sequence continues at coordinate 827,034 of JAVLUX010000019.1, forward strand.
CTTTCCATCCAGCACTGGCATGGCTCTATTCTCAAAGCCTCACTGCAATGAATACTTTAAATCTAATATAACACCGAACGATTAAACAAATAATACAAATATAAGAGAGGATGGTAATTTGGGAGTGTTGGGGAAGCTGTAGCGTATCAGGCTCCTAATAATTTTAAGTAGTTAAAGTACAGACAAGTTACTCTTACCCCCTTGCAAAATTACATTACATGGTTCCTTACATGTATTACAGCAGTTCAGAGGTGAAATGTCCACTGTGTGGCGCTAAAAGCGAGTGAAATATTCTCCAAAACAGATGAGGTTAAGGTTAATGCTCTATCGAGTTTTAAATCAACAAAATCGACCTCACTACCCTTAAACTAAACCTAACCGATAATGTCAGAAAAAGCAAATGTAAGATGCAAAACACAAACACGTAATTTTGTGTTGCTTCTATGACACTTCATCGACTAGTGTACTCTTCAGGAACCATACCCGGTCCATCAGTTGAACAATAATCCGCTTATAAATGCAATTATGTAATGCAAACATTAAAATGAGTCATGCGCTATAGTTAAAGTGTTTAGATGTCATATGATAACATTGTGTGAGGGCGAAAAGTAAGTGTTTATGAACTGATAATCTGCCGTTTTACTCGTGATTTGTGTGGAAGTGAATAAAAGTCATAGTTGTTGTAGCACCTCTAGTGTTCTTTTCACCAAGAATCTGCCATGATACATGAAGTGAACCACGTAATGTAATTTTGCAAAAATGTCACCACAGTCATGAAATGTTCATGGCTCAATAAAATGTGACAATAAATACAATAATGTTGCACTTTGTCCATGAGGCTGTTACTTGATGAAAGCTGCTTACAGTATTTAAAAAAAAAAGCCCTGCACCACCATCATGCAACTGAAATGATGTACGGTTACCTAGCATCACTATTTTAGTTAGTTAGTTGAAGTTGGAAGGGAAAAGAGAAGCTTGGTTTGAACCAACTCTAAAGTAAATCCTCCATAGATGTGTAAAAGAAGTTTGATTGACAGCAACTTCTGGCCTGCTCAAGATATTGCTATTCATGGTGCCACCCCTGCTGGGCAAAAGTTACAAAGATCTGCTGGAATATTTTGCTTCTTAGGTCTGCCATCTCAAACTTACACATTCAGTTCCCCACACATATATTCCTCCATCAAAAGCCACACGTATACATTGATTCTCTCAGTAGACCCCTTCACAGCTGCAACAATAAGGTCTGAGACTCAAGATGATGCAGTTTGCAAGGGCTGCATGTATTGCTTTCTACGAATACTAAATCAAAAACATACGCATATGCAAAGCAGTATACAAATGAAGAAACTTTCATAGAGCACACCTGTGTTTCCCAGCAACTGTGCCGCAGCACACTAGTGTGATGTGACTGTCAGTTGTGTCATGGAAAATTATCAAATTCCACAATAAATAGATGGAAAATACAAAATATAATAATAATAATATTAATAATATTATTAATTATTATTAATTACTCCCGCTTGATTGATTACAGCAGTAGTCAATCACGTGCTTGGCAAACACTGGCCTATCGTTTCATTGGTTACAGCTACGGCCAATCGTGTGCTTGGCAAACACAGTCCTACCGAGGCAGATCATTTCATTGGTTACAGCTACGGCCAATCGTGTGCTTGGCAAACACAGTCCTACCGAGGCAGATCGTTTCATTGGTTACAGCTACGGCCAATCGTGTGCTTGGCAAACACAGTCCTAGCGAGGCAGATCGTTTCATTGGATACAGCTACGGCCAATCGCGTGCTTGGCAAACACAGTCCTAGCGAGGCAGATCGTTTCATTGGTTACAGCTACGGCCAATCGCGTGCTTGGCAAACACAGTCCTAGCGAGGCAGATCGTTTCATTGGTTACAGCTACGGCCAATGGCGTGCTTGGCAAACACAGTCCTAGCGAGGCAGATCGTTTCATTGGATACAGCTACGGCCAATCGCGTGCTTGGCAAACACAGTCCTAGCGAGGCAGATCGTTTCATTGGATACAGCTACGGCCAATCGCGTGCTTGGCAAACACAGTCCTAGCGAGGCAGATCGTTTCATTGGTTACAGCTACGGCCAATCGCGTGCTTGGCAAACACAGTCCTAGCGAGGCAGATCGTTTCATTGGTTACAGCTACGGCCAATGGCGTGCTTGGCAAACAGTCCTAGCGAGGCAGATCGTTTCATTGGTTACAGCTACGGCCAATCGCGTGCTTGGCAAACACAGTCCTAGCGAGGCAGATCGTTTCATTGGATACAGCTACGGCCAATCGCGTGCTTGGCAAACACAGTCCTAGCGAGGCAGATCGTTTCATTGGTTACAGCTACGGCCAATGGCGTGCTTGGCAAACAGTCCTAGCGAGGCAGATCGTTTCATTGGTTACAGCTACGGCCAATCGTGTGCTTGGCAAACAGTCCTAGTGAGGCAGATCGTTTCATTGGTTACAGCTACGGCCAATCGCGTGCTTGGCAAACACAGTCCTAGCGAGGCAGATCGTTTCATTGGTTACAGCTACGGCCAATCGCGTGCTTGGCAAACACAGTCCTAGCGAGGCAGATCGTTTCATTGGTTACAGCTACGGCCAATGGCGTGCTTGGCAAACAGTCCTAGCGAGGCAGATCGTTTCATTGGTTACAGCTACGGCCAATCGTGTGCTTGGCAAACAGTCCTAGTGAGGCAGATCGTTTCATTGGTTACAGCTACGGCCAATCGCGTGCTTGGCAAACAGTCCTAGTGAGGCAGATCGTTTCATTGGTTACAGCTACGGCCAATCGCGTGCTTGGCAAACACAGTCCTAGCGAGGCAGATCGTTTCATTGGTTAAAGCTACAACCAATCGCGTGCTTGGCAAACACTATCCTACCGAGGCAGATTGCATTATTGGTTACAGCTACGGCTAATCGCGATTAATGTGTACATGCAAGTGATTTTATACACGTTAAGGGTCACGTCAGCACTGCCGAATACACTGAAGTCTATGAAATGACGTCACTTTACACCAAAGTGCTTTTCCACACGTTTTTGCCACACGAATAATGGATTTGAGAATACAAAGAACTATTTAAAAACTGTCCAAATTTGTGAAGATTTTGAATGTTCTTTTAAGTATGACTTTATCGTTTGAGTATCAGACACCCCAGTTATTGTTAAATATAAATATAAATTCACCTAGAAAGCATTTAGACCTGAACATAACAAGCCCTTGTATTACTTTCTGCTATCAAAGGAACTGCCTGTTTATTGTGCACATCTCCAGCTTCCTTGCACGGCAAACTGTCTTGTTCCCTCCATCAGGGAACGGATGTTACGACAGTAAGTGAGACGATTTGTAGCCATGCAAGTTTTAATAAAGGAGAAGGATGCCATTAAAACTCATTTTATTAGATTATTATTGTTTGTCTTTGGATGAAAAATCATGCTCAAACTGAAGGAAAACTGTGATCTGCTTTGTTCTTAAGCTTTGTTTTGCTGCTTAAACACTATAAAGTCTCCTGGCAGATTTCAGTGGTGAACGACTCAAAATGATTCAATGACTCACTCACTGCACATATGATGCTCATTTGATGCCACCTAGTGACATTTCCAGAAGGTGTCACTGAACTAATCAGTTAATAAAATTGAACAAATCAGAATCAAGCCTCAACAAAATACCCTTTATTTTTGCAGCCAATTCAGCAAAGTTATGCAAATAATTTGCTATACTTGAATGATTAAAATCCCTAGAATTTGTGCTTTTAGCTAATTCTTTAAAATATATCTGAAAAACTTTGTGGACCATTGATTCTGGCACCTTTATTGCCCTTCATGAGTTTGCATTCCTTTACTTTGCTGCGGCATTGCAAGAATTAATTAGCAAGAACAAAATCAACAAATTTATTGTTTTTCATGACCCAATTAGCATTCTTGCCACCCGTGATCTCATTACACATAGTGGTGTGCCGTGGTATTCGTAAAAAAAGCTATAAAGTTCTGTACACACACACACACACACACACACACACACACACACACACTAGACGCTCAAGGCAGATAAAGAGAACACACATTCTGCAGGACAGGCCGACTGACTGCACTTGTTTCAGCAGAAAGTCATTGATATTCCAAGGAGATCGTCACTCCATCCAGGAAATCAGGAGGCGTCTATAAAAAGTGCATTATGGGGTGCTGGCAACACACACACACACACACACACACACACACACACACACACACACACTCACGCCCTGTTTAGACCCAGTCCAGTTCATTCAGGCTGAGATCCAGTGCGCCTCTGGATGAGTCTGGCTCTCACAGACGAGACTCAATCAAAACTGAACATGGAAATGAACAAAGTATTGATTCATATTCTGCAGCACAACAGCGAAGACCGAGCCAGAAGATTTTGATGAGTCCAAGAGGAAGATGGGGATTTGGATTTGTGTGTGTACTATTGATTTTTGTGCTCCCCCAAGTTCTCTGAATAATTTGCCTACATATGTATAGGGCTGGGTGATATAGCGTTTCCAATCTGATCCGATTTTTAAAATACGACACTAATATATTTCAGTCGTGCACCTTTAAAACACGCTGGCTTTAATTTTGACGGTCGGGACACTCCAGGAAGTCCTGCAAGTGTCTGTATGTAGGCTAGTTCACAGTAGTTTAATTCACTTTTTATTCAAAATCTGGTGAAATGCTCCTCCTGTGCCGTTCTATATGAATATTAGATTCAAACTGAACTATTGAGTAGCGCTCACATATGAAAAAGTCGTGAACTCTGAGGGCTGAAAATAGCCGTGACCACCTCACCAGTCTGTGTGTATGTGTCAACAGCAGCGGCATTCACTAAAACACTGCATGCATACTGTATATTATTAAACGCAGCCTTTTGGGATTCACAGAGCTATCGCATGTCTTCAAGAGGCTATGAATAAAATGCACGAGTCATATGGATTACATTTATGGTGCTTTTTGGAGCTTGACAGTAATGAACACGACTAACACACAGTATTGGATTTGGATCAGGCTCAACGGACCGATACCTGATCCTTCTAAAAACATTAGACCTGGAGCTGATACCAATCCAGGTATTACATCAGTGCATCCCTAATTTACCAACATTACTATACATTTTATGTGAAAAATGGCACAAAGGGACTTCCGTGAAAGAAAGGTTCAGTGAGTGCGTTTACACGCACAGCAATTCCCTGATAATGGAAAAAAGACAAACCTGCATTAATGTGAGATTTGAAGTCATTAGGTAATTATCAGCTGTTGATGTCAAAATGTAAACAGTCATGTGCACACACTGAACAAGCCGATTTGATCGCTGGTAAAGGTGTTAACATGCAACGTGAAATTGGAGAAATAGAAAATAAAAAAATCCACATCGGATCCACATCGGATTTAGCTTAAATCATTAATGATTTATGATCATGATAAAGTAAAACCGTTTGCATGACCTTACACAGTGCCGGCTTATTAAGCATAAGAATGTGCATGTAAATTAATTGAAAAAGACTGTTTCAAATCAATTGATTTATGAGATGCTCTTAAGGAATTATGTTATAATTCTTTACATAATTCCACGTGGTGTTTTAATATATTACGCCGTGGTACTCATTAGTTTGAGTCTGGTACTTGTTATATGCGACACACCAAAAATAAGAGTGGGGGGAAAGCACTGAAGTGCTCCTCAGTTTCATTGACTTCATCAAAAAAAAAAAAAAAAACCCTATTCTATGTCAAATAATTGTTTTTTTTTTTTTGTAAATACTTGTTCTGAAGAAAGACAAATTATAATGAAAGACAAAATATAAAATGTCATGGATCAATATATGCTTAATAATCCATTATTTTGTACAGGGTGGTTAAAACGACAATTTTCGCCTATGAATTTAGAGCAAAACTACAGGTCAATAAAATAACCTTAGGAAGGTGTCAGTGTCATTATTTTATGTTTACACACAGATTGGTAGATCTGTTAGTAAATTAAGTTGACTTCAGCAGCTCTTGTTGCATTATATGCCAATGGTGTGAGTCCAAAAATGGGAAAAAAATACTTTTTTGTGTTTATTTTCCAATGTTGGAGTGTCCATAACTCCAGAAGTATTAAAGATATCTTAATATCCTTTTAGATGCTGTTTTAGAACAAAAATTTATTTTTGTGTTTCCATTTTTAAGGTCCTATATGGTTAAACCCCAGAGATATGGGGCTCTCAATGTGGCTCCATGTGCAAATTGTTAAATTTGACTCCTTTTCAATGGTCGAAAAACAAATGTGGGTCACATGGTACAGTATGCAGCTAGTTTTTCTTGTCCAACAAAACAAAAGGTCTGAAGTACAAATAATGTTGAAACTATCGAAATGTACCTTTATTTATTCACATAAAAATGTAAAAATCTCAATTATCAAAAGTCCAAAACTTAACTATTTATAAGTATAAGCAACACTTGCCAGTGCATTACCCATTTCTAGCATTAGGATTTCAGAAATGTATATCAGCAAAGCTCTATCTATACAGAAACTGTACTGTATTTTTAAAATGTCAGGGCTCAGAAACGTAAGACAATCAAACAGGGGACAACGGGATCTGTTGAAACATATTTCATCTATTATCACTACCAAACTGACTTTAGATATAATCACAGAAGAAGAGTGGAGAAATCTGATTTTAACTTCTACAAAACGTCTTTATAAAATACGATCAGTCCTCAGAGAACCAGTGGAATTGTGTTTTATTTGAAGCATTTCAAGTGGTTGAGCGAGGTCTGCCACCGACTACATTATCCGTAATGAACAGAGCATTATTCAGTTTGGTTCAACATTTGATCTCAGCTTCTCTCACACCCATCCGATCTCTCAACCTCTACTCTGTGTTCTCCTTTTCCATCACTTCCTCTGGAAGTCAACCCTATTGCTCATTTGTATTCCAATCCAGAACACTAAGCCAGACTTCCACATACTGGATCTGCACAATCTGGTTCAAACACTGCAGCTAGAAGGAGCCAACAGCTGCAGCATCCTTCAAAACGCAACAGAGATGAGGAACATGCCAGTGTTCAATGGCAGGACCAGCGGTCATCTTTCACTGAAGGGAGATTGAAATAGAGTAGATGGCATTCCGCGTGCATAAGTGCCCACCTCATTCCCTTTCATTTAGGAGCGCTGATGGTTTAGGTCACAGTCGGGGGTTGCCCCTCTCCAGTGCGACACTGTACGCATACGCAAAGCTGCATCAAAGAACACATAAAATCTCTGTAATGCGCTGTGACTCTCTGCCTTTCTCTCGCCTGGATGAGATTTAAATCGATTGTGAACACCCTCTCAGAAATGTCGGTTTAAGGACATTTTAGATAATTACACAGCTGTGGCTTAGCATTTTCTTCCCTTTTTTTCCCCCCGCCATATAAAAAGGTTTTTACCACCCATAATGAAACCAGTCCTGAAACTTATAAAATAGCCATTATCCTCAGCTGCGTATAGCAATATGCCTTTGGCGTTTGGTTTATTTAAATGCCAAAATGTTAACATGTCAGAAAGGAGTGTTTATGTATGTATTAAAGTCTACGGGGTGCTGTACCCCACACCTGCTGTAGAGAAATATCAAGAGAAACATGCACATGAACCAGGGCTGGACTGGGAAGAGAAATCTGCCTGGGATTTTACAACTGGCCCAAAACTTGAGTGAGTGGTGGGGAGTGTGGGGGTGGGGGGGTCCGTTCTGTATAACGTGGCGGATAATTTTTGCTTAATGTTGTCCAAACGGCCCACTCGGTTCTCCCGATGCCAGTCCGGCCCCAAAGTGCACCGGACCGCCGGGAAAATGCCCAGTATGCCAGATTACCAGTCCAGCCCTGACATGAACAGTGGACCCAAAAATGTATTTGGACACTTCAGCAACACTTATTGTAAGAACTACATTGCATAGAAATCATACCAAGTGACATTTGCCCTCAAACCGTTTCTTAGAACTAGCTTAGCAGTATTCAAAGCGCTTTACACTGCGTCTCATTCACCCATTCATACACCAATGACAGCAGAGCTGCATGCAAGGCGCTAGTCTGCCATTGGGAGCAACTTGGGGTTCAGTGTCTTGCCCAAAGACATTTCAGCATGTGGAGTCATGTGGGCCGGGAATCGAACCACCAACCCAGTGATTAGCGGCCGACCTGCTCTACCACCTGAGCCACAGCCACCCCATTGCATACATTTTTAAGTGTGGCTTATATATAAAACAAACAAGGAGAGGGATATAACAAAACTATATACTCATTAGGGCTGTGAATCAAATGAACATATTTAATAGAACTAATTACATAGTATGGCGATTAATCGAATTAATCGCATACATTGCTTTCTCGCATTGCTGAGAAAGACGTTCAAATAACAATAATTCAATATATAATGATTAAATAATTATAATTTGCGTTCAAACCTTGCATTTAGTTTTTAATTCAAGCAGACGGAGGGCTACAGTCTGGAGCCTATACAATTAAAATGCAAAGACAAACTAATAATACACGTGATATTTTTGTTATATTTCAAAAATAAGTTAAAAAGCCAATAATATTGCATATTTTCTCCCACTGAAATACTCATTCTACAGAACAGCATTGATTGAGTTGGAAGCAGATGTACATTTACTGGTATTAACAATAGTAAGGTTATCTATACATCTATATTTTCTTACAATCGCGTCATGATTCTCATCGGTTCTGCCAGCGCAGCAATAATCAGAGGTGCATGTTTAAGAGTTGGAGACTGCTCTGCGAGTAAAAACGCACCTGCTTTGCGCTCGCGCTGTCTATTGAGCCGTATCCAGCTACAGAGCCATACAGGTGCATTAGCGCCTATTTGGCTCTGTAATATTGAACTGGTATATTGCAAGTCTAGATAAACATTTCTATGCATAGATGAACTTGATGATAGATTTGATTAATATGAGTGATAAACACCCTCCATTTGTAACCTTACACCTCTCTACTAATTTGCTCTCAGTGCCCCCTGGCATCCTTTGAATAGGAACTTTCATGGCATGGGTACGTCCCCGTTGAGAACCCCTATTATAAGGGCTTGTTTAAGGATGCATCAGTGTACACCAGCGTCAGATGGATGCTTTCGGAGCATCTCCGTTGGGTCTCTGTGTTAAGTTAAACATAAGTTTAATACTTATAAAAACACATCTTGAGATCCCTGCATTCATATGTGCGCTCCAACATGCTGTGTTACATAAGAACGTGTTTTTATCTTGTGTTGTCTGCTGACAGTAAGTGTGGTTTGTTCTCTGCATAAGCAGCATGTTGCCTATATAGAGAGTTTCGCTTACTGCCCCCTGGAGAACACAGATGGTACTACAAGCCTGAATTGCTCAGATGGAATAATAAATATATCTTATTGCAATCTGAGGGCATGATTGTGTTCATTTTTTAACGCGTAATTAAATCACACCGAATAAACGTGTTAAATTGACAGCCATAGTAAACCATGCAAACCAGAGAGCAACTGTCCAGGAAGTTGTATCCAGACCTTTAGTAATAAAAATGATGACAATGTTGTTGTTCTTTATTAATAATAGTTTTTTATTATTATGGGACCAAATGCTTCATTGACAGTAAAACACAGTACAGTCATTGACATTTTCTTTTGAAAATGTGGAATGACACATAATATTTTCCCTTACATTTTTAATTATATTAAGAGTTTATTGTACCAAAAAAAACGTCCTCAAAAATAAGACTCCGATTGTGCTTATTACACGGTTACTTGCAAATTAAATACATCATATAATTATGCAAATGCATAAATAATTGTTAAATATTGTTTTGAGGTTAAATAATTGAATTATGCAAGAACGCAGAGTGCAATGAAGACCATATGTACAGTAGTAAACACGTAAAGTTGCCAGCTGTCTCAACTGTCTCGTATTAGTCAGGACGTCCTGTGTTTTGGGCCAAATGAACACATCGGGACACCCATTGTTCTGTATTAATGCCATTGAGGGGGACTCCCCAAAAGGTGAGCCCGCATTTTCTCTGCAAAGATGTTTGCCAATTATAACAACGACTGCTGACATTGAAGTTTAGAGAAGTAGCGCCAACAGTTTGGGTTTTTCAGATGACCAGAGACAGGATGGGAAAATGTCACGTGATACTACATTATGACATTGACTGTTTTTGGTGCAAAAAAAACCCTTTAATAACTTTATAAATTATATAATAATAATAATAATAATAATAATAATAATAATAAAATGCACCCTTGTTTCTTTATATCATGGCACTGTCCATCTTTTTACTAACCCTCTGCTCTTCTCTATTACCTCACTGGACTTTTCTGCACTGATATTCACAGATAAACCTGCTTTCAGACGCTGTATAAAAACGTCATATTTTACACTGAAATACAATGGTATCACTTTTTAAACTGAAAGCAAGCATGTGTTTAAACTGTGTGTAATATCACGGCACCAGAAATCACACAGAGGAGAATTAAACAATTCGGTAAGTGCATTAACAACGTTAAAAAATGTGATGGCAGGGACCAGGGTAGCTCAGTGAGTACTGACACTGACTATCACCCCTGGAGTCGCTAGCTTCTTAAGCAACCAAATTGATCCGGTTGCTAGGGAGGGTAGAGTCACATGGGGTAACCTCCTCGTGGTCACTATAATGTGGTTCTCGCTCTCGGTGGGGCGTGTGGTGAGTTGTGCGTGGATGCCGCGGAGAATAGCGTGAAGCCTCCACACGCACTAGGTCTCCATGGTAACACACTCAACAAGCCACGTGATAAAATGCGCGGATTGATGGTCTCGGATGCGGAGGCAACTGAGATTCGTCCTCCACCACCCGGATTGAGGTGAGTCACTACGCCACCACGAGGACTTAGAGCGCATTGGGAATTGGGCGTTCCACATTGGGGAGAAAATGAGAAAATCCCCAAAACTATTTTATTTGTATTTTTTTTTTTTGGCACTTCCATTAATCTCATTGATTATAAATATGATAAAACTCTCAATAAAAGATTCACAAACATCTGTACGTCTCTAAAGTTGCATATTCTTTTCAAGTGTGTTCAAAATGGAAATATTGTACATTACAGTGTCAATGCAAATGCTAGCAAATATGCGTGTGCTAAAACCGTTCTTAACATCACACTAAAACGTGAGATTAAGTTGAATATTCAAACGGATAATCAATCACGTGACACTTTCACGTGGAATCAAAGTGCATTGTGGGTTTGCAGGTCAAACACACCAGACTACCATCTTTAAATGTCTCACATATTGAAATATTTAACCAATAAACGATTGACATTCTTCATTACAGATCACAAATGCAATCGTGCAAGAACTTAAGACTCAACCTCAAATGGATCAATTCATTTTGAAATAATTAGAAGTGCAATCTTTAAATTACTGCTGCATATTTCAGAATATATCTGAAATACAGCAATCTGAATAATGAAGTAATCAAGCTAGACGAGTCATGTTTAGGAAGTGATGACATCACAAAGACTGCCATGCCAAAATATATGCGATGAGAGAAAACTTCATCCAGGCACTTTCATTACATACATTTTCATTAACAGCTGTGAATGATCGACAATGACAAAGATGAGCTTTTGTTTCTTCTGGGCATAGACAAATAAAAAGCCTGCACCGACATGACAAGGCATCTTTGCCCCCTCCTCCTCCTCCCCAAAGTACACTTACAAGTGTCACCTCACCGGTGTCATCGTTCTTGATCTATTCTTCCTTAATCTGCAGTGTCATCACTCACACCTGCTTTTTCATGCACAGCAAACGTGGACGTGTATCCTGACAAAACATCAGCTTTGATTGATTTATAACAGTTGTCCGGTCTGTGCGACAGCATCAAGGTCAGAATCTGGACGCTGGTCCAGACTGACACGGTGATGGACTCATTATCACGGCAATGTAAACACGGCTCTCTGGAGGTGGAGAATAACAGATTAATCTGCATAGCTGGCGTTGTTCCTTTAAGAAAAATGTAAAGGGGTATAAGGGAAAGGAGGCGGCGAGAACCGGCCTGACAATATAAAGTTTAATAATAAACTGAACCATAAACACACAAACATAAACACACAGAGCAGCTGCCTGTAATTCTCTCTTTCTCGAACTGTCATCACCAGTCGCCTTTATCCCTCGTGCGCCCCCATCAGGCTGATCAAGGACCGGGCGTGCGTTGTTCCAGCCTGGCCATGCCCTCCTCCGCTCTACACACGTTTAAAAAGTTTCTCTGTAGATGGTATCCTGTCACAGTTAAATGTACAAATTATTTTGGTAATTACATTTAAGTACTTTTAAGTTGATCTACTTGAGTAGAACTATAAGCCAAGAATTATGTTGTTTTCCTTCAAATTTCACCAGCAATGAAATCATGTTTTGATTGGCATGTTTAATGCCTTAAAGGAAACTCGTCATCATTTCCTCGCCCTCAGTGTTGTTCCAAACCCGTTTGACTTGCATATACAAAATAAGTGTTTGAGGAGTTCCTCCGTACACTGGAAGAGACACAAAAGCAACCTAAAAGTATGAAATAAGCAGTTCATACATACGTTTTGTAAAAGCCATATGATAGTACTGAACATACTGAAATGTAAGTTATTATTCACTGAAAACATTGACCTCCATCCCTGTATGGATATGTTGAAGAAATAATTACCACTGGCATGTAAATATTAGTTTTTTGCTTGCCAGACTTTTTGACATGACATGTAAGAATAATGCATCTAAATAATAAAATAAATACTAAGCAAAATGGGAAGAGCAAATAGAAAGACCAAATATGGTCAATTTCCTTTCGAGTGCACACTCATGCGAAGAGTCTCGGTGCTGAAGTTCTTCTTCACCACTATACACTCATTCACTGATGAGTCAAACCTGAACATTGACTGCACAGTGGCTGATAACAGACATTAGTTGCATAGGGTGAAATTTGGTGACATATGTCAGTAATTTATTCACATCTTAGAGAGCTGAACATAATCGTAAATATAAAAGAGTCTGCCAAATGCATAAATGTAAATATATACACACACACACACACTTACGTATATACACATACACACTCACACACACATTTACATACACATACACACACACACACACACACACACATATATACACATACATACAGTATATACATTTATACACACACACACATTTATACACACACACACACACACACACACACACACATATATACACACACACACACACACATTTATATACACATACATATATACACTCACACACACACACACACACTTATATACACATACACATATATACACACACACACACACACACATATACATACACACACATATACATACACACACACACTTATATGCATATACACATACATATATAGACACACACACACACACACACACACACACACACACACATTTATATACACATATATACATACACACACATACACATTTATATACACATATATACATAGACACACACACATTTATATACACATACATACATACATACACGCACATACATATATACACACACACACACACACACGCTTATATACACATAAATATATACCCACACATACATATACACACACACACACACACACACACACACACACACACACACACATTTATACACATACATATATACACATACATATATACACACATATACACACACACACATTTATACACATACATATTTACACATACATATATATACACACATATACATACATACATACATATACACATTTATGTACACACAGTAAATATTATACAATATTATAAATATATAATTTAAAACACATTTAATTAATATTTAAAAATATACAAAAAAGTTTTAATATCAATTTTAAATATCAATTTTAAATAACAATTTTCAAATTTTAAATATCAATATAGAGATATACTAAAATGACCAAAAATACATTACATTATTGGCAGATGAGTTGAAGCATTGATTAGACAATATAAATATAATTATTACGTGATTAATTGCAAAAAAAGTAAAAATTTAAACAATTTTGTAATAAGTGGTGGTGGCGTAGAGGGCTAAAGCACATAACTGGTAACCAGAAGGTTGCTGGTTCGACCCCCACAGTCTCCACCATTGTGTCCTTGAGTAAGACACTTAACTCCAGGTTGTTCCGGGGGGATTGTCCCTGTAATAAGTGCACTGTAAGTCGCTTTGGATAAAAGCATCTGCCAAATGCAGAAATGGAAATGTGTAAATGTGACATTAAATCTCACTAAATTAGCATGTTAAATCAATAGCCCTAGTTTTAAACATAAATGACAAAGGTGCAAGAGTTTTGCATTGCCTACAAGCACAAATCATGGCAAAAAATGCCATAGGAAAGGGGAACATTAAACACCTCTACTATTATTACTCTAGTTTGGGTATGTAAAGCAGTAAGTACATTAGGATATACAGTGGCACTGGGAAGTCCCTTCCTCCAAGACATCAGAAAAACTACTGCACAGACGTGTTGACATCCTCCTCATAAATAATGTATCGGTTGAATGACCATTCCCTCGGTCTTTAGTTAGACTCTTTCAGTGCGGCCACAGGCCTTTTCAACAACCTCTATCTGTCGCTTTTAATTTCCCTGCTAATGAGGAGCCATCTGTGGGCCATCGCAGGCTGAATGTATGCTGCTGAAGCTGATGGGCGAGGTGTATTGAACCCGCAGAGAGATCTTGACAGGGATGCCTTCAGGCCGCCACCCAGCATTTAATGACTTGTTAAACTGACACAAAAGTTAGAACCTCAGACGCCGCATGCTTTATGTAATTGGAACATTTTTAATCGTACTTTCAGGTGCTTTGCGTGCTGGGACTGATGTGTATTGACCGTGATCTGCCATGGCCAACCTTACAGTATGAATTACACAAAATAGCTCAAAGTGAACATGTGCGAAGCACTATGAACTACATATTGTTGTGTCCAAATGAGTTTGCCAATTGGAGAAGCAGTTTGTCTGGAGGCAATGCCCATAATCCCTTGTGCTTGAATATGGTGGTCTGGTTTTTAATGATGTCATGCTGTGAAAATGTGTTTTTTGTTTGTAGTCGCCATCACATTTGTGGCATAATGTTCATCATCACAAAAACACTTTCAACTCATTCTTGTTTATTAAAAAAAAATTAAAATTAGTAAACGCTGTAATCAATTTTATCACACTAATATTATGTTAACACATACACCGATGAGCCAAAACATTATGACCACATAATGTTGACAAGTGAATAATGTTGATCATCTCCTAACAAGGTCACATGTCAAGGTAGATTAGATGGCAAGCAAACAATCCGTTCATGTAGTCAACCCATTGAATAAAGGAGAAATGGGCAGGAGTAAAGACCTGAGCGACCAGGTCAGAGCATCTCTGAAATGGCTTGTGGGGTGCACCCGGTCAGCAGTGGTGAGTACCTACCGACAGTGGTCCGAGGAGGTACAAACCACAAAGTCAGAACATGTTAATGATGGTTCCTGGAGGAAGGTGTCAGAACACACGTTCAATAGCACACTGCTGCATATGGGGCTATGTAGCCGCAGACCAGTCAGAGTGCCCATGATGACCCCTGCCCACCATTGAAAGTACCTACAATGGTCGGAAATGGACCTTGGAGCAGTGGAAGAAGATCACTTGGTCCGATGAATCCCATTTTCTTTTACCTCACGTGGACGGCCGTGTACGTGTGCGTCGTTTACCTGGGGAAGAGATGGCACCAGGATGCACTGTGGGAAGACGGTGGAGGGAGTGTGATGGTCTGAGCGATATTCTGCAGGTGTCCGGCCATTCATGTGGACGTCAATTTGACACGTGCCACCTACCTAAACATGGTTGCAGACCAGGTACACCCCTTCATGTCAATGGTGTTCCCTGATGGCAGTGGCCTCTTTCAGCAGGATAATGCACCTGATACACGGCACACATTGTTCAGGAATGGTTTGAGGAACGTGATGAAGAGTTCAAGGTGTTGTCCTGGCCTCCAGATTCCCCAGATCACAATCCGGTTGAGCATCTATGGGATGTGCTGGACAAACACGTCCAAACACGGTGCCTCCACCTCACAACTTACAGGACTTGAAGGATCTGCTGCTGATGTGTTGGTGCCAGATACCACAGGACACCTTCAGGGGTCATGCAGAGTCAATACCTCAGCGGGTTGGCGCTGTTTTGGCGGCATGTAAAGGACCAACAACCAGGCAGGTGGTCATAATGTTTTGGCTCATCAGCCTATTATGCATATGTCTTGTGGCTATACATTCGAACAGTGAGTGTTTTCATGTTTACAGATTGGCCACAATCACTTCCACTGTAAGTGACTTACAGTAAGATGGGAGGAACTGAAAATATCTTTAGCGCTAATAAACAGTGTCATGCAATGCTGTTCATTAAGCTCAACTTCTGAGGAACTCGGAATGTTCCTTTAAGGTGCAAATGTGTCCATCTGCATGTGTACACAAAGTAACATTTTAAAAACATTTCATCAGGCAGGCCTGAAGAGGAATAATACAACATAATACATGTTTTATACCTGTAATTCATTGAAGGTCATTTACATGCATTCCTAAAAGATGCATTGACATGCGTCAGACTGTAAATACGGTCAGATTTATTGTTGAAGGTAGTTTTAATTCATCCCGTTTACAGCTTCCCTGCACAAACTATCAAAGCTAAAACTAATTCAGAAAAGAAGAGCAGTAGCTGACCTCACTCTCGTCATAACAGTAATGCTTTTGTTGAACCAAAATATTAAACGGTGATCTTGCACTCATTCAGTCGCAAGTCTCTGCAATTACAAATTTGATTTACGGCTCGTCCGTGATAAAGATTCACAAGACTTGAATTTGATGGTGCTGTGAAGACATGATAACATGGCCAAAGCAATGTAAAGCAATCACATGGAAAATGCCACACATGTCCTCCTCAACGGTCAATAAAGTGTGAAATAATTCCTCCCTTTCTTCCGAACGGTGCTAAATCAATGCCAACATGCAGTTCTCCAGTTCATGCAAATGGCTCTTAATCGGTCACCTCGAATGACCTTTGAATAAATGAAGATTCTTCCACTATCATACACGCTCACTGGCATTTACAGCCAGGACGAGGTCAAGGGCGATGTGTCCCGTTCACTTACACACAGAGACAATGAAGCGTTAAAGCACAACTGCCTGTTTAAGGGTGAAACATGCTGTGATTTTCTCCAGACTCTTTTCTCAAGTGCTGCAGGTGCATAACGTCGATGACCAGCAAGACAGGACGTGCAACTGTTTAACAAAGACACACATTAAATCACAGGAATAACAGCATGTGTAGTAGAGTATGCTGATTTAGGTGAAGAATGCCTGTGTTGATTATAATACAAGCGATCAGTATTCACATCATTGAACATACGCCGTCCTGATACATCATGCATTCTTTCGGATGCCTTTCCTCATCATCACACTCAGATAAGAGACAGACAAATCAAACATGCGATGATAAACGGCCTCCTGCCAAAACTAGCCTGCCTCAAGAGGGAAAATACAGTGAGGAGGAGAGATACAACAGGGCAGAGTAAAGTAAAAACTGTAAGTCAAGAGGGAGGTGCTGATTGATGCAACAAATGTTTTTTATGTGTTCACCGTGTCAGTCTTCAGACGGGTTCATATACTTTATCAAATAGAGACTTCGTAAAACGCACTGGAATTTCAACCAGTGTTCAACATTTCTATGTCGAGAACATCAAAATGCTTAGAACATGATATTTACAGGGGTACATTTAGGGGAAGGTTATTAGGGTGACCACAGATGTAATTAAATGCAGGAAATTCAAATGGAAGTACAATGCAACAACACATATGTACATAATAAGTACATTATATCAAATGCTTACTAGGGACGGATGATGACTTGCAAAGGCCCCGGGGCCAATTACCTCCATGGGACACTCTCCAAAAGTTGTTGACTGGGGGTAGGGGTGTTGGCATTGATGGAATTGATGTCATTGATTGCATTGATTGCTCACGCAACCTTAAAGCCAGGGGGGGGGGGCCCCTCCGGGCAGTCAAGGGCCCCTGGGCACTAGCCCCATTGACCCGGTCGGTAATCTATTCCTGATGCTTACGTACATAGTAGTTAAAGACACCTAATATAAAGTGGGTCCAATTAGTCTACAATCAATGTATATACATGCATCACAGGATATTTATGCCATTTTTGTGTCACTTTGTGTCACAGGAAATGATAAAAAAATTCATATGAGATGCAAGATTTTTCGGTGTGGTGGAAATGACATCATAACTGTGGTACAGTCATAATTTGGCAAACTGATATATATATATATATATATATATATATATATATATATATATATATATATATATATATATATATATATATATATATTTTACATTTTCACACAAATATTGAAATTATGTCCATTTCATTTATATACATACGGCATTTGAAAAGTACCCAAAATAAATGATAAAAGCCTGGTTTTCATCCCAGTTAATTTGATTTAATGCCAACATATGCGTGAACCAATGGTATTTGGCATTACTGACAATAAACCCACCGTGACACGTTTGAATATACGCAAGCATGAATGAGATTTGACCTAAGATCGAGGTCAAGATTGGCAGAAAATGTGTTTCTTGAACAAAGATATCATATGGATTGGAATACATCACTCCCATCATACAGATTGGACTACTTTTATTATAACTTTTGGGATCTTGACAGCCTCTAGTCATTATATGCTTTTGTTGTATAGAGAAGACAGACAAAAACTGCATGAAGATTGTTCAAAACGTCTCATCGTGCGTGCCACAGAAGCAAGAAAAGTCTAATGGGTTTGGAACATACATCACAGGGGTGAACTTTCATGTTTGGGTGAACTTTCCTTTTAACTCCAGAGTGCCTTTAACTTTCGTCACATGACGAAAATCACCGGTTTGATTCAGTCTTGGTGGCATTCTTTATCATCAGCTTTTGATCCATAAAGGCACTCGACGAAACGCAGAAGATTCTTAGTGTGTGTAAAGCAATGAATTACTCTATGTAAAGTGTGCATAAATCATTCATTATCTGGGATTCCCTGAACAGAGCCATCAATAAAACACATCCAATAACCAGCTCCAATAAAGCCTGCCACAATCAATCGGATCAAACATCATCACTTTATCAGCCGTGGAGGGGGTCTGTGACTTCATTCTTTCTCTTCATTGAGAAAACGGTCCAGAAATAGATATGCATGCCAGTGTCTGAGCTGAGGGCTGCTCTCACATTACATTCAACACTATCAAAATCAGTCAAAACTATAGAGACTGCATCTTTTCATAAAAAAAAAAAAAAAAAAAAAAAAAAAAAAAACAGGTACACCCCAGGTTTGTAGAAGCAACATAGCTGGTTAAATGTTTTAAAAGGCACATGATACATGATTAACCCTTTAAGCTCTCACTGTTTTTAAAGATCTCCTGTTTCAGTGGCATTCCCAAAATTAAAGGCTTATAACTCATCAAAAAATGGAGGCCTAAGTGTTTGGTATCATTGTAAATTAAACATATAGCTTATATGATGCATTCTGAGACTCTGAGCCTAAGATCTGCTGAAAATGATTTCTTGACTTGACCTTATGTATAGCTGGGTGTAAATAGGTGGTTCTGAAAAACTCCCAATCATGTCAAATACATCTGGGAAGAAAATAGTGTGTTGATAAAAAAAAGCAATCAAAAGTTATAACATTACAAAAATAATTTACAGTGTCCAAAAGCCTCTCCAAACATCCATCCATCCATCCATCCATCTTCAACCGCTTATCCGAAGTCGGGTCGTGGGGGCAGCAGCTCCAGCAGGGGGCCCCAAACTTCCCTATCCCAAGCCACATTAACCAGCTCTGACTGGGGGACCCCGAGGCGTTCCCAGGCCAGTGTGGAGATGTAATCTCTCCACCTAGTCCTGGGTCTTCCCCGAGGCCTCCTCCCAGCTGGACGTGCCTGAAACACCTCCCTAGGGAGGCGCCCAGGGGGCATCCTTACCAGATGCCCAAACCACCTCAACTGACTCCGTTCCACGCAAAGGAGCAGCGGCTCTACTCCGAGCTCCTCGCGGATGACTGAGCTCCTCACCCTATCTCTAAGGGAGAATTCCGCCACCCTTCTGAGGAAGCACATTTCGGCCACTTGTACTCGTGACCTAGTTCTTTTGGTCATGACCCAACCTTCATGACCATAGGTGAGGGTAGGAACAAAAATTGACCGGTAGATCGAGAGCTTTGCCTTCCGGCTCAACTCTCTTTTCATGACAACGGTGCGATAGAGCGAATGCAATACCGCCCCCGCTGCCCCGATTCTCCGGCCAACCTCCCGCTCCATTGTCCCCTCACTCATGAACAAGACCCCGAGGTACTTGAACTCCTTCACTTGGGGCAATACCTCCTTCCCTACCCGGAGTACGCACTCCATCGGTTTCCTGCTGAGAACAAATTCCTCTCCAAACAAATAAAAGATAATAATTGTACATAAGAACTAATTACACATGCAAACACAACAATGACTAAAGGTTTGCATAGCATGCAGACATGATTTTAGTCATGAGATTTCACAGAATGAGTTTCATTCTGTGTCATTTGAGTCATCATTGAGTCTGTGTCATGTATTTGGCGCCATCTCCTGGTGGTCATATGTAACATTGTGCTTCATGTGGATTATGTAATGATCTATACATCTTATTATCTTGTGTGTGGACTCGATTGAAAGATAATCACAGACTCTAAATAATAGTATGAGAAATTATATGTTCGGGTATCTAAAGTTATAAGTGAAAATGTGGCATATAAGCAACGTCAACATAATTGTCAAAAAATATACTTAGCTATTACTCAACATATGATACATGGCTATTTTATCAGTTTGATTTTTTTTTTTACTGGTTTCAATTATATGTACAGTGCAGTTTTATTAATAAATCATCTTCTGATTTGTATGCAAATTTCAAAGCACTTGTTACATTTTCAAACGATGCCTACAGTGTTATGTGGTGGTCAAGACTGTAATTGTTAATATTTGGCCGATTATTTTGTTTTTCTTGCGGCAAGCATATCCGAGCTTAAAGGGTTTTATAATTTAAGCAAATATTTGCAAAACCACATACAGAAATATGAAAATGTCCCATTAATTTTCTCATGTTTCTGACACAGACAAATTTGCTTTTTCTGACATTATCGGTTAGGTTTAAGGTAGGAAAGTATGTTTTGTTGATTTAAAAACTCAAGAGCATTAACCTTAAAAAATGTTTGCGAGAATTTTACTTGCTTTTAACGCCACACAGTGAACATTTCACATTGAAAACTTTTATGCTATGTGAAAGAGACCATGTAACTTTTTGCAAATGCCCCCAAAATTGATTTTGCACCCACTGAGAAACATGTTGGTGCCTTGGTCATAGGTGATTCTATTGTAAGGAACATGGTAATAGAGACTCCAGCCACCATTGTACAATGCATTTAGGGTGCCAGAGCATCTGACATCAGATCAAATTTTCAAGTGCTGGCTAATGCAAAACGAATATTTTATAAAATTGTTATTCATGTCGGCACTAATGATGTCCAGCTTTGCCAGTCGGAGATCATTAGAGATAATTTTAAAGAGGTTTGTGAATTTGCAAAAACTTCACCGTAATATGCTCTGGCCCCCTCCCTGCTCAATGTGGTGACAAGGTTTAGAGTAGATTAGTGTCACTGAATGGCTGGATGTCTGAGTGGTGTCTGGAGAATACAATAGGATGTATAGACAATTGGAAGAGTTTTTGGGGTAGACCTGACCTGCTAAAGAGAGATGAACTTCATCTGACTCTTGTAGTTAGTGTAGATAGAGCTTTAATTGTTGTTGACTTCAACATTCACATAGATAATGAAAATGACACATTGGGATTAGCATTTAACGATATTCTCAATTCTCTTGGAGTCAGACAAAATGTGACAGGACCATCTCATCGCCATCATCATACACTAGATGGTATGGAGTTGTAATATAGAAATTCTGCAGCAGAGCGAGGACATCTCGGATCATTACCTCGTCACTTATATGCTGCAATCAGCTAATTTTACTCAATCTACACCATGATACACAACATTGTCCTCCCAGTTATGTTAATTTCTACAGAAGCATACTGTAGTATATATGAACAATTTCAGTCAGGATTTAGAACTCACAGTACAGAGACTTCACATAGAGTTACTAATGACTTGCTCTTATCATCTGATTGCGGCAGCATTTCTCTTCTAATGCTTTTAGATTTTAGTGCTGCCTTCGACATGATAGATTACTATATTCTCTTGAATAGTCTAGAGAATTATGTTGACATTTGTGGAGTTGTATTAGCATGGTTTATGTCCTATTTAGCAGACTGCTACCATTTTGTCTGTGTAAACGAGAAATTGTCAAATCAAACAAAATGTAAGTATGGATTGCCATGGGGTCTGGGTATCTCAGCGAGTATTGACGCCAACTACCACACCTGGGGTCGCAAGTTTGAATCCAGGATATCTTGAGTGACTCCAGCCAGGTGTCCATAGCTACCAAATTGTCCCGGTTGCTAGGGAGGGTAGAGTCACATGGGGTAACCTCCTCGTGGTGGTGATTAGTGGTTCTCTCAATGGGGCGTGTGGCGAGTTGTGTGTGGATCGTGGAGAGTAGCATGAGTCTCCACATGCTGTGAGTCTCCGCGGTGTCATGCACAGCGAGTCATGTGATCAGATGCGCGGATTGACTGTCTCAGAAGCGGAGGCAACTGACACTTGTCCTCCACCACCCGGATTGAGGTGAGTAACCGCACCACCACGAGGACCTACTAAGTAGTGGGAATTAGGCATTCCAAATTGGGGAGAAAAGGGGATAAAAAAAAATTATAATAAAAAAGTATGGAGTGCCACAGGGATCAGTTTTAGGGCCTCTGCTTCTCTCCTTAAATATTCTTCCCCTGGGAGATATTCAGGAATCATGAAATAACTTTCCACTGTTATGCCAAAGATACACAACTTTATTTCTTTGAAACCCAATTTAAAAATTTTCTCCAAATTAGCAGTGTATCAATTAAATTTCCTTCTCAATTCCGACAAAACAGAGGTACTAATTATTGGATCAAAAAAGCCGCTAAAATATCATTTGACTCTGGATGGATGTACGGTTACATCATCTTCAACAGCGAAGAACTTTGGTGTCATATTTGATACCAATCTGTCTTTTGAAAATCACATTTTCAATGTTTGTAGAACAGCATTCTTCCACCTCAGAAATATTGCTAAATTACGGCACATGCTCGCTGTTGCTGATGACGAAAAACAAATGTATGCGTTCATGACCTGAAGACTAGATTATTGTAATGCATTACTGGGAGGATGTCCAGATAGTTCAATAAATAAACTTCAATTGGTTCAAAATACACCAGCCAGAGTTATCTCTCTCTCTCTCACTCTCACTCTCTCTCATATCTATATCTAGGTCTCCTGTTGCTTTTTGGAGCATCATGCTGAAGAAGATTGAGAACAACGTAGGGACTAAGTCGCAGCCCTGTTTCACCCTATTTGCAATGTGGTAGGTCCGTGACAGGTCATTATCATTTCTGACCTGACCAAGCTGGTGTTCATGTAGCTGGATGAACATAGTATGGAACGGAGGATAGCCGAGCTTTGAGGATTTTCCACAGTCCAGTTCTACTCTGTGTCAAATGCCTTCATCAGATCCACAGATGTGAAGTACAATCCTTTGTTTTGTTCTCTGCAATTTTTCAGGACGAACACCATATCGGTTGAGCCCCAATTGGCTCTGAAGCCGTAATGACTCTCTGGGAAATATTATTCTGTTTGTTTCCATGTCTCAACCTCAGGACTCCTATCCAGAGGTCACCAGAACCGGACAGATCCAGCTACATTCATGCTTGGTATTGGACTATTGGCGTCTTTGAGTGATGACAAAATGCATCCGGTGCCAGCCAGACATCTCTTCAGTCTATTACGATTGGCCTCAGAGGATGAACTGATGCTAACTCCAACCAGATATAAGATGCTCCCCATTTAGAGCATGACTTAACCTCCAGTGTGCTGTCTGTCTGCACTCATCTCAGAACAGTTTGAAATGCACTTTATTTTCATCCTAACTCCACATAAAGCCCCTGAAAGCAACATTTATCAGCTTTTAGAAGAACCCATTTATTCTCAATGTGATAATGCACAGTGAATATAGGAATGCATTTACCAATGTTAATTAGTAATTGTACAGTGTTAACAAACAAAAATATAACAACATTTTAATTCAAATTAATCAAAATGACCCACAGATTTGTTACTGTGAAAAGTTACTCAAAATAACAAACCTGTTTTTGGAACGTCTGTCAGAAAACTGCTCCACAGCACTTCATGTTTAACAGTTTATCATGTCTATCAAAATTGAACTAAATATTTAAATCAGCATATCAAATGAAACTAGAGACGCCTGCACATATTAGCATTAGCTTCCACATAGCTTGGTACTCATAGCAAAGTCCATCAACATAGTCCTCCCCTTTAAATATCAACAACCTGAAGCAAAAAAAACATGCGTTGATCCCTGACCTCGAGCTTTTTAACGATAGACGGATCACATGTCATTGGTAAATGATCTTGTCAGCATTAGTGTATGGTGTTCAGTGGGTCTTCTAGTAAGATTGTGTGAAACACTGATTTCTATGGCTTGGGGTAAATATATATGGAGCTAATCCACTTGGAGTGCTTACTGAAATGAAATGTGTGGGAATGCAACCACTGTGGTTTTACATTGAGCTTCAGGCATCCTTTTCGATTCAGCGACAAAATGCATGTGAAATGACACCAGGCTTTCAAAGAGGAGCTAATTTGCTCTGATGAAAGTATCCTATTGTCATTTTTGTACATGCTGTTGTAATTTCGTAAGGAATGAGTAGATCGAAACACATGCACAATGACATGAGCACATAAAGTACACTAACTGACTGGTCTGCTCTGATTTCCACACGTGCACAGTGTTTCATTTAAAGGCAAAAACCAGACCCCCTGATGGTTATGTCAAAAATGAATCTAATAGCACTGAGCTGAAAAGAAAACGCCTTTCTTGTCATGGATTGAAATACAATTAGCATTGTAAATAAATCTGCATTTCTTACAGCAATGCATTTCACATTGGTCAGGTGGGTAAAAGGTTGAACTGGCTGACAGTTGAGCATTCAAAGAGGAAATTAAATGGGAAAATGAAAGAGCTTTAGAAATGAAAGGAATGAAATCTGCAGTGAGTGAAAAGGGAAAGAGAGAAGAGTACACTAGAGTCGTACGAATAAACACGTAGGGAGCGGTTAGATATTCCCTCACAGGTTTTGGATTAAGCAGAGTCAATTTTGGCAATGTATTTTTAAACAAGAGCTCTCACAAGAGCCAAAACCTCATGAAAAACTTCAGCTGGTAGTTGCTTTTGGAACAAGGTTTCTAGAAATAGATTTTCAGCTGTCTAGTATTTTTTAAAGACACTTCAATTGTTTTCCAGATAATTTACCCACTCTCGGCATAAAAAAAAATGTATGAAAAAAATTATGCCGAAAACAAACGATTGAGAATGTACCGTTGCTCATCACTATTGGCAAGGACAAAAACCCTGTTATCGTCAAATATACATTTTACAGGTTAGGACATGGTGTGACTGTACCTGCCTGTAGCTCCTCTATACTTCTGTTTGATTACCGAATACTTAGTTTAAAAAAAAAAAAAAAAAAAAGGCTGGGCACAGAAATGCATAAATTCTTGGACTACAAACTCTTCAGACATGTTTAGTGAGTTCTGTTCTCTGGTTTGTGTGCAGTTGTGTTGTGTTCTGATGTCACTATCACAGTTTTAGATAAATAAAACGTGTTTTCACTTGAACGCCCCAATGTCTCAAGGGGGCTACGTGAAATGTTGCTCTCGTGTCCTATCATGAACACACACACAAGAGATCAACGGTCAGTGTACATTTTCACTAAATAATACATTTCAGTTTGTTTGTCATCAAATCTCATCGTGTACTTTCATAACAATCATGAGTCTCATGAATAATTAATTAGACTTCTGAATTATACTTTTGTGTTCTTTTGAAGCTTGAAGAGGTGGTCACCATAAACTGCCATTGTATGACATCACTGGAAAGGAGGCAGCGAGAACCAGCTTAACAATATAAATAGTTTAAAAACAAACTTAGACAAAAAGACACACACACGCATGACGGGCAGCTGCCCGTAACTCACTCTCTTCCTGGAACTGCCACATCTGGTCGCCTTTATCCCTCTCGAGGGCTTGATTAGCCTGATTAGTGAATCACGCCTTCTTTGTGATGCACATGACTGTCTGTCCCATGCAAACAGCATTCGTTCACGTGATCGCGCTCGTGAACTACTCAAACTCAGGATCAAACTCCGAGCTGATCACCAGCGTCTCGATACCACTTAAAATGAAGCCTGATTGGATTTTAGGATTTTATTGTCAAACTAAAATCCTGGAATCCTGAGTTTGTTTAGCTTTCTGTGTGATACATGGCACAGGACGCCGATTGGTCTGTTTTGACGGTTTTAGCTGGGTTTCCAGCACTTTTTGCAGCTGTTCTGACTGGTCAACCAGTTAAACATCAGTGTAACCAAGGTGGGAGACCAGATAGACCAAATTAAAGCAAGTTTTGAGCAGAAAATGGAGAGACCCATCTACCCAACCATCGGGGTAAAGACAGTAAAGACAGTGCTGGAGGGACTAATGCTTCAGCGGGGGGCAAATCAGAGCAGAGATTCCCCACTGACTGCAGTTCATTTCCTTCTGCTTCAGACCAGGGGTGGCATCATCAGGGCGCCAGGGACTGAGTGGTAACAGTGACCTCGGGCAAAGTCTGGCACCACGGAAGCATTCACTCCTGTTTATGGCAGCCAAACACAACAGCAGCATGAAGTCAGAGCCAGGAGCTGTCAGAAACCTTCGACTTATCACCCAGGTGCCTTGCAACTTCAAGTCAACCTCAGTATCCCAGCAAAGATTTCCCTCATCTTGCATCACTGCGTATCCTCGAGCGGTATGCCACCAAACGACTCCAAAAACGAGAAACGGAGAAAGACAATGAGCGAGCAGATTGTGCAATTAAAATTATATAATTAACCACCCAAAAACCAGGTCAAAGCCGTTTTACTGTGTGCAGGAAACCCCTCTGGAGCTTATACTTCCCTTTTTAGCCAAGAGATAGGAATGTAAAAAGACATTAAAAGGAGGATCACATTAAGAGCGATGATGCAAAATGAGTTTCGTTCTCCAGGTGAGAGGCAGCTGAGCAATTAACTGTAATTACATTGCATTCTTTGTGCGCGCTCGTCCGTGACCCATTTACACGCCTGCACGGCGATTTACAGGTTCTAGCTGAATTCGAGGAATATTAACTAAAAAACTTTGATATAAGGAGTTCAGAGGAAGACACAGTGGGCATTAGATATTAATGCAGTATCCGTACGAGCCCACCCAGACAACGTTAGCCTACAACGCTTTACTCCGTGGCCATCTGAGGATTATGTTGATAATGTTCACTAAAGCTGGTGAGGACTAAGTGGCGGCGTTTGATTGTGTAAGACCACATCGTCCCCTTGGAGACCCGATCTCTGGCCTTCCCCCACACAAACAGCCAAAAGCCGCCCACTGAATGAGCAAACAGTGAGTCAGCACTTACTGCAGGAGCAGGGCAAAGCTGGCACAATCATGAGCCGAAAACAAAAACGAAACCGAAAAAAAAAACCACATTTGATCAATGAAATAAAATGTCTTGAAACATGCAGCTAGACTCAAACACATTGGCTCCAAATGGCTGTATTGTATGGATGGCCAAATTAAATCAGTAAATGAATATTTAAATAATTACATACACAAATCAAATAAAATCATAACATGTATCGTTAAATCACTAAATAAATCCATGAATGCCCCTTGTGTTTCATTTAGATTTAAATGAAAAGAAATCAACCCTTAAATAATACTTTAAATGAAAATGGATGCAAACTAGTGCTAAAATGAAATAAAAGGGACATTCTATGGAGTTTTGTGATTTAATGATAAAAACTATTTTAACAATTTCATTATGCATTTAATGATTTCTTTTTAAATATTAAAATATGTAATTTTTGTCCCTCAATACCATCGACTACAAAAACCTAACTAAAATTAAATAATATTATTATTATTATTATTATTATTATTATATTTATCCTTTTTTCTTCCAATGTTGGAATGCCCAATTCCCACTACTTAGCAGGTCCTCGTGGTGGTGCGGTTACTCACCTCAATCCGGGTGGCGGAGGATGAATCTCAGTCGCCTCCACTTCTGAGACCGTCAATCTGCGCATCTTATCACGTGACTCGTTGTGCATGACACCGCGGAGACTCACAGCATGTGGAGACTCATGCTATTCTCCA
Source organism: Moxostoma hubbsi (assembly GCA_032164185.1). Lineage (NCBI taxonomy): Eukaryota > Metazoa > Chordata > Actinopteri > Cypriniformes > Catostomidae > Moxostoma > Moxostoma hubbsi. The sequence goes on from JAVLUX010000019.1 coordinate 855,532, forward strand.
CGATCCACACACAACTCACCACACGCCCCATTGAGAGAACCACTAATCACCACCACGAGGAGGTTACCCCATGTGACTCTACCCTCCCTAGCAACCGGGCCAATTTGGTTACCCCATGTGACTCTACCCTCCCTAGCAACCGCGACAATTTGGTTACCCCATGTGACTCTACCCCTCCCTAGCAACCGGGACAATTTGGTTACCCCATGTGACTCTACCCTCCCTAGCAACCGGGACAATTTGGTTACCCCATGTGACTTTACCCTCCCTAGCAACTGGGCCAATTTGGTTGCTTAGGAGACCTGACCTGAGTCACTCAGCACGCGCTGGATTCAAACTCGCGACTCCAAAATGACATTTAAGATACACCGATTATTAAACATTTTAAATCTTTAAAACCTGTCTGCAATAAACCTAAAAACGCAAATAGATTATAGAGTACCAAGTTAATTAAATAAATACATATTTAAATGTTTAAATAAATTAAACAATAATTTAAAATCACCTAATAAAAAAATAAATAAAACATCCCTTGCACTTAACTGTAGCATTAGTTTGCATTCATATTCATTTGAGCCATATCTTTGGGTTGATGTTTCGTTTACACACAAGCTTAGAGTCATGAGGAATCATTTATTTCTTTAGATTTTGACATATAGGCGGTCATTGCACTAAAAACATACTTTAAGTTTCAGATCTCAAAACTTTCTTCCCAATGCAAAAAATGCATTTATTGAAACCAAGCTGCAAAAACTTCCATGTCTCCCTACATTACTTATTCATTTATGACCGCCTCGACAGCAACATCATCAACGCCTACTTTCACATCATCGCACCCTTGGCCCCACCCACTGGCACTCAGTTGGTAAACAGGAAAGAGCAGTGTGTATTCTTGCACACCAATGAGGACCCATCTGAACCATTGAGTTATTTCTGTATATAAACATGCACTAGGAGACTTTGACCGTTGTCATGCATCTCAATCTGTTCTGAAAAAACTCGGAGTCACTTTTAAAAGGAGACCCGCGTTCGGTTTCATTCTTACTGTTTTGAGCATAAACAAGACAAGATCTTGCACCAATCTGCACTATTTAAAACGGTCTATTATAATAGTCAAAGCATGCACTAGATGGATATTTCCGGCAACCTGTGCGTCACATTTTTGGAGCAAAACTTCAACAAGCGTGCCTTAATCTGATGGATGAGAGAACTGCATCCCGTCCTGTGTGTGAACAGACATGGATGTCTCCTTTGGCTTCAGTTGAAGCATCCCAACATCAGAAATGTGAAATTCGAGAGGCTGAATTTGAACATTTCCTGATCGCATCAGTGCAGGATTATACTGCGTGTGTGTGTGTGTGTGTGTGGACTGACTTGCTAGAAAGACTTTGCATGTTGCTCAGTTGGCGAGTATTTCAGATTTCAACTTTCTTTGCCATCATTTGCACTGGACCCAGCAAAACACGGTAAAAAAGATGAAGCATTAAGTGTTCTGCGGCTCATTTTGGTCAAAATATGACACTTCCTAGCAAACATGCAAGCTACTCTTGCAGTTTTGACAAATCCTCATCTATGTTAGCCAGTTAGGTAATGTTAACAAGACGACATATTTAAACCAGTAGATTTGCAACAAAGAATTGTCAGTACATCATCACCGAAAGCCAAAAGTTTACTTTTGCACGGCATAAAAACACACGTGCATGATCTATGAACATCAGATGAAGTGACAATGCAGCTTTGGCCCGATGAATGACCTAAAACTGCTTATTGTTAATCCCTAAGAAATGTGTCAGGCTGGCTTTGATGTTCCTAGAAATGCCTGCTATAAATCCAGTTCAGTGTGGATGTCTGAAAGTAGCATGAGTTCAGTCGTAACACCGCTCTGATGACTCATTCTGTGATTGACTTCACATATGAATATCATCCCATGTTTAGGTTTCACGTCCATTTTTTTGTGTGTGTTTTTGTC